>JBAMYA010043521.1:0-13291 GCA_037176975.1 Arrhamphus sclerolepis | reverse complement strand
GGCAAGAAAAAACTCCCTCATGGGAAGAAACCTTGAGCAGAACCCGGCTCTTAGGGGGACCCTCCTGCCAAAGGCCATATTACAATTCGTCCCTTCTTCCAAATGAAACCCCTTCCTAACACGATGTGAACAAACAAACACTGACTTCTGAATCAATGAGTGCGTTTTATCAGTTTCATTATGTTGTTTTGGTCATGCAGCACATTTGTGATGGAAGTAAGAACTCACTCTCTAGACTGGTGAAGTTGAGCTGCACGAACAGCCCTGCCTGTCGGTTGCCGTTTCCTGTGCTGACCCTGACGACAACTGAGTCGCAGTGGCTGATGTTAACAGCTCCAGCTGTGGGGACTCCCCTGGTGCCAGAGTCCTCAGCACCTACGTCTCCACTGCTGCCGTTGTTAATGGCAACAGTGATGGCCAGACTATCGTCAAGCCCAGAGATCGGGATCTGGGTGCCGTTTTCAGTGCGAAACTCCATGGATGCCACCTCCGTGGAAACGGCATGGTTGGACACGTAGTTGAAAGGGAAGGGATTGGACTCCACCTGGAGCGAAGGAGAGAGAGAGAACCAGAAAACCTCTTGCAAGTGCTTTCTTTTGTCTTACATTTTGCAATAGTTAGCATTCCCTCTTTTAATCCCATGGGCTTTTCTTTAAAAAAAAAAAAAAATCAACTGATTGTAGTGGGGCTTTGGATTAGGCAAATATAACCTCAGACAAACAACTTGTTTTTTTTCCCCCACTATTACATAATTATTAGATATTTAACAAAAATTATCCCACAAAGAAAAGAAAAATCATGTGGGCAATGCTAAGTAGCCTCTGTTGAGTGGATCTCGGGCATCCACATAGCAGTGATGGCGGAGACGGTGCCCTCAGGTGAACAAAGCATACCATTTTCTTGAGTTTAATGATAATAAGCGCAATTAAATTCTACATGCAAAACAATGGCTGTTCAATATGCTTAAATATAAGGCAAAGTTATATTTTCAACTGTTTTAATCTACTGCCACTGGTTTTCATGCAAGCACTGCACATTTGATGAGATGCTTTTGTGAGAAAACTGCAACTCTGTGAGAAGTTTAATGATTACACCCCCCTGCACTTTACAGTGCTTAAACAGGAAATGGCACACACGCACTGTGGCGTTGTCATTTTCACAGGAATGTCAGACTGAAGCGTGAGCAACACTGACACAAACGTGACCAGTGTCTGAATGAAAAACTGTCATTACTTTTACAGACTGATGAAGCCATTAATGCCAGATATCTCATGTTTGAAAAGGGCAAAAGAGTTTGGAAGTGTGGAAACATGAAACGCCTGAAAGATACACATGCATAAAAGAAGACCTCTGCAGTCATGCAACGGCAGTGAGAGTGTGCTAATGGGACACTTCGACACCATGCTGCTTCCCTTTAAATCACTTTGATAGTGATCTAAAGACAGTTTTCAAAAGACGAGTCCTCAGCTCAGTAGCTTCCGATGTTGTAGACATATTCTGAGGTTACCTGAAAAAGTAGCTGCATGATGCTGTTTCCTGCTGCAACTTTGCCGAGACTTTTGTTGAAAGCTCTGGGGATGGAAAACCGCTGGCACTCTGGAAATGCAGGAAATAAAAGAAGGATTAAACAATTCAGCCATAATGCACTGTTTCTTCACACCTCGCTTAATAATGCACAACCACTTTTAGCACAGTTTGATCAAAGCTGTTATACCTAAAGGAACATAACTTCTATCAAATCCTGAGAGACTAAATACGCAAACAAACCTGGACTGTTGTTGCCATGGTAGCAGAGCAGACTCTGGGGATCTGCCAGTTTTCCTGTGGCAGCGATCTCAGCCCCCCTGAGAATAAGCGGTTCCTCGTTGAGCACACGAGCATGCATGAGGATCAGCATCAGGACCGAGGACAGGCTGTAGGCCTTGGCGGCCACACGCAAAGGGTGTGGCTCTGGTGAGAGGGGTGACGTGTCCAGCAGGGTGTTTCCATGCTCCTCACCGGTGGAGAAGGTCGTATACAGGGGGGAGGAATCCATGTAGGGGGGCTGGAAGTTCGAATGGGATGCTGACTGGCTGACCTGATGGATCAGATCTCCTGGAAGGAGAAGTTATGAGATGGTAAAAGGAAAGAAAGATACAGCACTATGACTTTAAGCCACGTGCTGCAGACTAAATCATTAAAGGGACAGAAATGTTCAGAATCAGTCCAATGCTGTAGAAATATACACTCAGTAAATGTTCAATCGAAGATGCCAGTGTCTGCAACCTCTTTTTTTTTCTTTTAAATCAGGATGAATCCAACCACTGAGATGAAGAGAAGAAAAATGCTGCTCAAATAGTGGAGAGACCTGTTGCAGACAGCATGGAGGTGACCACGTTACTTAATATTAACTTTATGTCTAATTCAAATCATTGAAAAAAAGCTCCTCTGTGTTCACAAATATCTTTCCATGATTATGTTATTTTACTCAATAATGTTTTCAGGACAATTAATTAAATGTGCCAGAGGTCTCTGATACAGATTACTCATTTAATTAAATAGTCCAAAACATCAAATTATGGAACAATCGACTGAAAGCCGGCAATAACACACGCACATCCCTGCTCTACATTTACTCAAATCTGGATGTGTCCTGCTCGTGTTCTAAGCATGAAGAGTAGTTTTAGATTGTAGCAAAACAAAAGATTTCTTAATTCTTTCTTACCCATGATGTTGAGGATGTTGTCAGCTATCTCCGTAGGGGTGACGGTGCCTTGCCTGGTGTCAGTCTGCAGAATCTCCAGCATGGACTCCAGCTTGTTTAAAGTGCTGTTCTGACACTCCTCACAGATGAACTCTCGACTTACCGCCTGGAAAACACCCACACACACGCTCACAACCTGTCTTATGTTTAAATTATTTCTTCTTCTTTTTTAATTCGCACCCTTCGCTCCCATCTGGCTCACCGTGCACTGTGCTAGGGCGGCAGATGTTTGCTGGATGTCGCTGACCGTCGTCAGGTCGAGAGCCGTCAGAGCTCTTGTGATGTTGCTGCGGACTCTGACTCTGTACTTGTGCTCATCTTGAGACACCCGTGGCGACTCTCTCGTCTGCTCATACTTAAGGAGAGTGAAAGCAGACACAAATACCGTCAATCTCATACATAATGGGCTGGATAAAAGACGCATTAATAAGTGTCGGGAGGCCGATCCTGCTTTACCTCATTTAGGACTGTAATGAGAGCCAGCGATACCTCTCTGACCTTTTGAGAGTCTCCCTGTTCCAGCAGCTTTGTGATGTTGACGTCTGTTAGCTCAGACAGCCAGTGAGGTAGACTGGTGTACTCAGGCGGTGGATTTGGCAGAACAACCTCTATGGTCCTGGATACAAACACAAAACAGCTATTTTATTAAATTCTGGGTTTCTAATTGCCACACTTGCATAGATTAAACAAACCAGCACTCAGATTGGGAGAACCAGCTGCTGCTAAATACTTGAAGTGATTAACACAGTACATGCACAAATTAAACCAAATTTACAAGAGAAACGGATGATCAATGAAGGAGTTAATGCAAAAAAAACACTTCCTCTCTCAATTTCTTTTAAATCTAACTCACATTTGACTTGGATTGTGTCAACATAATGAGGACTAGGGGCGAAGTTTCTACGTCTTTCTCTGTGCAACAGGCAGCAACACAGAAAAGTGATCACAAGTAAATACACAAACGTGACACCTGTAGTTTTAAGCCATACATGTTTCTCTGCTTTTTTGATTTTTCTTTTTTCTAACGAGCACTACTTCATCTGCTCAAGTCTACATGAAGGACAGAAGTCTGTGTCTGATCAGAAACCTTAAGGATAGCATGGATCGTACCAAAATCCACAATAATGCAGATGCTTCATGGCGTCCACGTTATTGTAGGAAGAGAACAGATTCTTACTGAACTCGTCTTAATGTTTTTAACTGTACTGCGTAATCCTTTAAATCGATCTTACTTATTAAGTGCGAGGCTGGCAGCTCCCTGGTGGTCCTCGACTGTGATTGACACGGAGACACGGTGTCGAGCCGACCTGAAGCCTGGTGGCAGGAAGGCTGAGTGTTCCTGACTGCTGCCTTTGTAAATGCAGAAGTCCTCGCAGTAGTCTTCTCTGCAGCGCGTCACCAGCAGGCTGTACACGAAGGGAGTTTCCGAGACGCCCAGATCGCTGTAGCCTGCGGGACAGAGACAGCGAGGACGCGTAAGAGAGAGAAAAATGATCACAGGAGACTCAGGAGATTCAAGATTCAGATTCAGGCCTTCGATAGTGAGGTCAATACCTCCTTTATTTCCCAACCTGAACAATTGAAGTGAACCTGGTCCAGCAGAGAGCGAATCCTCCAGCCATCACTGCTGCCATCCACATACAACATTCCCGCCTCTCCTTCCCCTCTCAGGTGACACTCTCCACCCTCTGGAGGATTGTTGTGGTGCAGCGTGATAGAGGCAGCCCCCTCACCGTCCAAATCACTGTCATTCACGTGCAGGGTGAAAATGTAGGAATCGCCATCTTTGAGGATGCCCTGCCGCAGCACCAGATGCATGCCGTCACTTCCTGTGGTGGTGGAGGAGGAATCCAGGACCAACGTTTCATTGCGTAGATTCCTGGCACTCCAGCGCTGAAAGGCAGAGGACGGGGGTTTTAGTGGTGGAATGCTGAACATGTTCCTGCTTCGATTATAGAGCAGGAACATGAGTAATGATAAGTAAGTAATGATAATGAAGTAATGAGTAATGATAACATATCACTAGATATGTTATCATCCATAGTAAATTAAGAAAATAAAACAAGCTTAAGATGTTTTTGGTAAAAAGATTTTAACATTTGATTGAGCAGCATTTCCCAGATTTCACTCTTGATGAGGAGCTAAGCTAACCGCTGGGTCAACAAATGACAAGCTGCCAAAACAACGTGAAGCCGGCAATTGCTTTGGGTCACCTGGTGTGTTTTAAATTTATTACAAGCGAACTGACTGTGTAAAATATGTCAGTACAGATCAAATGATTGCGTTCAGCTTGTCTACAATTCAGGGCTGTAATTAAGACCAAAAAAATGATAACCTAGTTTTGTTTTTTTGTTTTTTTTATCATCCATCTGTTGTAAAAGTTTCTCATTATCAACTTTTGAAGCTTAGTTGATCACAAATCATTAAAGGTGGAGATTGAATCTAAAATTTCAATGCTTGTCTTTCTTAAGAGTATTTCTTTGTATTTACATGAAATCAAAAAGTGGCAAATTCCATTCTATTGTCCTTTTGCATGAAACATGAGCTGAAGTCCAGTCGAAGAACTGACCTACATTGTTCTGCGGCTGAAAACAGTCACTTTGTACAGTCAGTGAAGTTGGAGCTCCAGAAACTCAACTGTTTAGTCTTTAAAATAGTTTCTTTCTGATCGTCAGGACATAACTTATTCTCTCTTGCTCCTCTTGTAAGATGACCTCATTGTCACTTTCACACGCCACTGTTGCATTACAAAAATCCACAGCAAAGACTGAGTAAAGGAGCTGAAGCAGAAGAAGGAGGAAGAAGACCTGGAAAATGTTTACTCTGCAGCAAAACCGATTCAATTAGGGATGATTTGTTGTCACACTGGAAAACTGCACTGAATTTACACCTGACTGAACACACTAACAGTCAAACTGTGCACATACGCCTCTGTTTGGTTTGTGTGTGTGTGTGTGTGTGTGTGTGTGTTTACCCCACGGTGAAAGCCATGGCAGTTGGAACATCTTCCTTTGAGGTAGACGTACGAGTTCTGGCTGACCTCGTAAATGGACTGGGCCTTACAGGACACACACTCCAGATACACCATGGGAATGTCACCGCTCTGCACGAGCACCTGATTCACACCGACAGGCAGACAGTTCAGACGGTGGACAGATGATGTAACGGCAATCACAAATGTAATGCTTCTGACTGTGCTTCAAGGACACAGTACGTCTAGTGTCACTATTAACTTTCAATAACAGCGGAGAGAGATTTATTTCACCATCTATAAATAAAGAATGAGACTGCCAAGAGTCTGTGTTTACTTACCGTCTGTGTGGTGGACTCTGGGGCCATGCCATCTTTGCTGATGGTTAGTTTGAAAGTGTATTCAATGCCTGCTTCAAGCTCAGAGCCAGAGATTCCAAGCACGGGACCACTGGAGCCAAGGCCAAAGGTCAGATTGGAGCAGTGCTGCGGACCCTGGGAGCAGAAATGAGAGCAGCATTTTCAGTGTTCAGTGGAAGACAGCAATATTCAGCTTCCCAGAATAGTGCTGAGCAATCATTTTCCAATCACACTAATATTGTGATGGTGGGTGGAGGCAGCAGTGATTGGCTAATGGGGGGCTGATTTGAGCTGCTGTAGTGATCTGTTACTCTCTTTTTATATGCAGTAATATGCTGAGATGCAGAAGAACAGGTCTGTGTGCTGAACTTCAGAGCCATCAGTGGTTATGCACTGCTGGGGTCTTGTGAAAGAAAAAGAAGAAAAAAGTGCTTGTTTGTAAGAACTCAGCTGTAGTAAAGTCTCCTGCAACTAATTTGACGTAAGACATTCGTTTAGTTGAGAATTTAAATACTTTTATTCAACTTCTCATTCGAATACAGTTTTTAATTTAGCCAGACTCTTTGTAAATGATGAAAATAAATGCCTATTAATGTTTCCAGAATGAGCTGCTTGGTTAATTCTCTCCTTTGGTTCATCAGTGCTCAGAAGTTGCTGATGTTTCTGAAGGATGTAGCTAATATTGTTCTTCATACCATCACAACCCCCAACAACTGTCATTAATTCACATAGTTCAAGTCCCGTCCCCCCCCCCGCATCATTCTTCATCTGTGTTGTGTGTGCCCTTGTGTTTTTGCACTGAAGTTTTCCATCTCTGAACTCTATTTTTAAATCCCTTAAAGTATTTTAGTGCAGTTGATGCAACCGGATCCCCTGAAAAACAGCCGCAAAGCATAACTAGAGTCAAACCCATACATACGGGCAATGTCTTCAAATAATGCTTTCAAAACATTTGGTGCTGGAAAAACAAAGAGATGCCTAATAATAATAATAATAATAATGATAATAAAAATGAAAAATAAATAAATAGAGCACTTGTTGGTCCATTTTGTGGGTAATGACAGATGGTCAAGGGTAGCATATTCTTTCCCCTGCAACCCTCAGTCCAATCATGCACAACATTTGTTAATGTTTAGGTTAAGAGTATTGCAGGAATACAGGGAGGAGCTTTGCGTGTCTGTTTGTATCTCTTTATGTATATTACTACATGCTGTGTTTTAAATAAATAAATAAAATCATATCGTATAATAATAAACTGATAAATGTGGTGATTCGGTTTTGTGATTTTACATACTGTAATTTCTTGCATCTTGATCTTATAACTGTTTTCCATTGTTTGTTTCGTCGCATTTTTCTGCATCTTTCTTTGTCTTGCTGAGAAAGTGCAAAGTCATCCCCCCCCCCCTTCCCCCTCCAATTACAGACCATTCTAAGGCTTTTGGACCAAAGTGTACACAACGTCAGCCAATAAGTTCAAGCAGAACAAACTTAGGACTTTCTCTTTGCGTTAAAATATTGGTTTATGGCACTGTGTCACACATCGACAATGCAGAGGCAACTATGATGCTTAAGAAAGTAATGATGCAAGAGAAGGAAAGAGTGACTGAGGAAGAGACCAAACAAAAGTAAATCTTAGACCTCCACTGCCTATAGGGATCCAAAATGTTAAAAATGGCAAAACTTTTTATGTGCTGCTTTAAATATTGGGCATTGAAGCTTCCATACCTCCATATTAGTTATAGAGAGGCTTCAGGACAACAGTTATGCAATTACTGGCATGACCAGTAAGTCCACCTCAGTCCTATGAGGCCCCAGGTTTTCCACAACAGCATGAGTTCTATCAGGATAAATGGACCGAAATACCAGCAAAATGTTATAAGAAGTAAATTCTACCAATCTTTTCAGTTTTCTGCTCCATCTTCTTGGAACCAGTTGCAGAAATAAATGACCCTAAAGGTGCTGTTGTCACTAAGTGTTTTGAAGGCTGTTCGTCCTGATTTTGAGAAGGAATCATCTGTCTGCAAATGTTTTAATTGAGGAATCTTTTATTTAGATTATTTATGACGGTGTTAACTTTTGTTTTTTACTTTTTGTGCTGTGAATGTTTTGTAACTTCTGTGTGCCGCTGCCAGTCTTAGCCGGGATTCTCTTGCAAAAGAAATTTTTAATCTCAATGGGATTTTTCTAGTGAAATAAAGGTTTATTAATAATAATAATAAAAATATTAACCAAGTGTATGTACATGTTTGATTTTTGAAGAAAGCTAAATAAATCCCCCCCCAAAAAACAACCTTTATTTTGAAATTTTACATGACATGACATTGAGTAAAAAGTCTTATATGTTGTACTTCAAATTATATCCAATTTTTAGATTTATATACATCTATCATCTACAGTACCAATCCAATAATGCCACACGATTCCAAATAAATGCATTTTGAGGATAAGAGCGGCCATTACAAGCTAAAAGTAAAGTTGTTTAGTCTGTTTTATTATAATCACATGTATGAATCTCTTTTCTTTGCAGCAGAGCAAGAAGTAGAGGACCCTGAAGGCACCGAATTTCCTCCACCTCTGACAGAACCTGAAACATCTATACAGTTCACCTACCACTCCAACACTCAAATGATCAATATCTTAAAGAAGACCGAGGATCGATGCCCTGACATAGCCAGAACATACAGCATCGGGCGTAGTATGGAGGGCAGGGAGCTGCTTGTGATCGAGTTCTCGAACAATCCTGGAGAACACAAGCTACGTGAGTATAGCTAATTTACCTCTGTCTAAATTTTGTATTCTTTTCTCATATTTATGTAGTTTAATATTTAATACGACCTTGTGCAGTTGAGCCAGAGGTAAAGTACATTGGCAACATGCATGGAAATGAAGTCTTGGGCCGCCAGCTGCTCATCTACTTGGCTCAGTACCTGTGCACAGAGTATGTGGAGGGGAATGAGCGCATCCAGACTCTTATCAACACCACCCGCATCCACATCCTTCCTTCTATGAACCCTGATGGATATGAGGTGGCTGTCTCTGGCAATAACTACGACGACGATGAAGAGGTGACTTCTCCATGGTGACATCAGTTTAGTACGCTGCAATTTTACTTGCATTTATTTGATATGAGAGTGATCCATCCTTCATTCTTAGATGTTAACTGTATGTGGATCACAGCTCGAGCTATTTTAAAACTATCCGTCATTCCACAAATACACTGCATGTCAAGATGGAGAACATGTATTTGAACACAATAGTGAACTCTCAGTTGTGAAACATGAGGTTTTGTCATGACTTTTAGAGCAAATAACTGCTTTTAGATACTGGATCTTGTGGTGAATATGTTTCCATAATGTCTCAGTATTTATAAACTCTTTTACCAATTCCTGATAAAGAAATGAAAAACTGAGTTTTCGATTAGACCTAAAGCACAGGTTCTGGTTTGGTGAGTGAAAAATCTTGATTAAACTAAAGAATCCTTCGCATATTCCACCAGTACAGTTCAGGTTATTTCAACTGGTGCTCTCAACTCTTTAGATTTTTAAATTTCAAATAACAGGTAATTTCTTGAAATTACTTTGTGCTGAAATATGAGCTTGGTAAAACAAACGAAAAGATATTAAATAACTTGTTTTTCGTCACTGCATGACGTTTTTTTTGGACATGCTGCTTTTTGAAATCCTCAGGGTCGTGGTTATAGTTCCTGGAACATCGGCCGAAACAATGCCCAGAACGTCGACCTGAACAAAAACTTCCCCGATTTGACCTCCATTGTTTATGGCAGACGGAGACAAAAGGGCCACCACACCAACCACATCCCAATCCCAGACTATTACTGGTTTGGTAAGGTACAGAAGGATTCTTTATGGCCTATTAGGCAATAATGTTGCTTGCTTCTTCTTTTTTGTGATGAAATATTTGTTTGATATTCAAACACTGTCACTGTGAAGTGAATGAATCCAAAGTGCTGTATTTCAGGTTGCACCAGAGACCTACGCTGTTATGAAATGGATCCGCTCCATCCCATTTGTACTCTCCGCCAGCTTCCACGGTGGGGACCTGCTGGTGTCGTACCCTTACGATCTGTCCAAACACCCGCTGCAGCACAACATGTTCTCCCCAACTCCGGACGATAAGGTGAAAAAACTCCTAGAGAGGCATCTTTCAGGAGTGGAAGGAAGGCTGTTGCTTTTCATTAGTAAAAACTGCACAAACCTTTAAAAACACACAGTTTGATCATGTTTGGTGGATATGAACTGCAAATAATTAGTTGCAATAATTTAGACCTTAAAAAGGCAAAAATGTCTTTTAGATCAGCTGTTCTGAGTGTTCACCTGCATGGTGGGCAGAATGGCTCCATTCTATTAGTTTCCAGTTCCCAGTTTTATTTATTTAGAAGAAAAAATGGAAGTAAAAAAAAAACTCCCCTTGCAGAAGAAAAAATCTTTAAGCCAAATAGTGGTAAGCAAAAACTCCCCTTTAGGGAAGGAGACCTCGTGCAAGACCTGGTTCATAATGGGGGACCCTCCTGTCATAGACCAGGTGGGTAAATTAAGAAAAAAGGAGGGAGTTAGGACAGAGGGGATGAAGGTCAGAGAGAGGAGAAGCACAAATATATATAAACAGTTACTGAGGTAGTGAGAGGGTCTGTCTGCAGGTTAGCATGTTAGTTGGCATCCTACAGATTTAGATAAATGCTTTAAGCTCCAGCCTTCAAAAATCTACTGAAAAAAAGGAGAGTTGTTTTTTTTAACTGTGTACTCAAGATGGACAGCTAGAGAATGACATTCACTGGTTGCGACTCTGTTAAGTGTCGTGCTAGAAAATTGCATATTATCCCTTTCCCTTTAACCCAGTTAAAAACAATTAATGTGGTGCCAGGTCTGTTCATTGATCATGAAGTATGATAGGAAGTAATGAGCTTCAAATTAACAACAGATAATGGATGGCAATAAAACTGTGTAATTCTTTTTTTTTTTTGTAGGTTTTTAAATTTCTTGCAAGAATATATGCCAACTCCCACGAATCAATGTCTCGTGAAAGTGCACGCTGCAGATCGCTGCTCAGCAACCAGAGAGGGATCATTAATGGGGCACAGTGGTTGAGCATTGCTGGAAGTAAGTAAAAAAAAATAAAATAAAGAAAAATCATTCTTCAGCACATGAGAGGGTTTCTGAAATTGAATTTTTAGCTGAAACCACAAGAGGTTGCTGTAAAACCAGGTAGGATGGAGAATGTGGACCCCAAAGAAAAGAAACTTCTGAGAAATTTAAAAAGTGGCTTTCTAAGTAAAGCAGTCTTGTTTATGTGTTTGATCAGGTATGCAAGACTTTAACTATCTTCATACCAACTGCTTTGAGGTGACTGTGGAGCTTGGTTGTGATAAATTCCCACCTGAAGAGGAGCTCTTCCTTCGCTGGCATGATAACCACGAAGCATTAATTGCTTTCTTGGAGGCAGTAAGACACATTTTCTACTGTTTTTTGTTTTTTTCATTATGATTTTATGTTTGGGTAATGCATTTCTAGAAAAATACTAAACTTCAGCTAAAGGTAATGAATACTTTGATTTAGCTGACATTCATTTTTCAGGTTAATATTCAACTGAGAGACGAAAAGTCCATTGTTCAAGCTTATTATGATTACCTTTTAGTATTCCTGAAGTTTCCTAAAGGATAAATATAATACTGTTTGTGAATATCTTGTTCATCAGGTCCATCGAGGTATCAAAGGCATTGTCAAAGATGAAGAGGGAAATGGCATAAAAGGAGCACGGATAACTGTTAGAGGAATACGGCATGACATTACTTCAGGTACTACCCATCCACAGGGTGTTTGGCATTACCTACCTATCTATCGATCTATCCATCTAGAGCTTGCCAGCTCTACATCATTACTGCCTTTTTACAACTCTGTACCTTTGAAATAACTGTTTTTAATGCTTTCCTCTTGAGTGAACTGTCTTGATGTGTACAATTTGCATACAAGTCAAAATACAATGCGTTTCCCTTCCCTTCTTTTCAGCTGAAAACGGAGAATACTGGCGTATACTCACACCCGGCATCCACATTGTCACTGCCTCTGCCCCTGGCTTCACCAGCGCCACAAAGAAAATTCACCTGCCCCCTCATATGCACACAGCAGGCCGCGTGGACTTTGCATTGAAGAAAACGTCTCCGGACTCTGATGTGCAGGAAAGAGGCAATGTCTTTGCAACCTCAGGGACCTATGAGCAGTTTGACCCGTACAACCAGTATAAACACTACAACCAAATTGTTGACTTCAGCCAGAACCAGGAGGAGAGAGGAGAGAAGCCTTGGTGGTGGAACTACTTTGTCTTATCAGGAAACACCGCCCCCACCTGGCTCCTCAAACACTATCAGAGTGTTAACTAGAGAGGCGAAATATGAGGTTCTTTTAAAAACTATCACAAAGTATATGTGCAGTTTTTCTGAGGTGTAACACACACTTTCACACCTACATGTGCTCTGCTTGATCCCAGGTCCGACTTGAATGGTAATGTCAGCACCTTACATCTGAAAGCTTTGCCGTGATAATTAGATGACTTCAGTTCATGTTTTATGACTTAATCAGTTTGTTAAACATATGCATTTGTACGTCCATAGCAGTGTTACAGCAGATATAAAGTATACTATTGTTGTGCATCATCACAATGTGAGAAACTGCCTGTTGGTTTGATTGCAAAAATGTAAGCTTGACACCAGGTGGACACTAGGGGGCAGGCTGCATCAACATCTGTTACTTTAAACAGCATTTGAGCAAAATGCAACCCACCGACCATCTCAAACAGGCCCTCCTTGAAATTGTGTCATAACTACAGCACAAATTCATGTAAAAAGAAGAACATACCTGGAAAAAGTTTTCAGGCCTAATATAAATGCATAAAAAAATACAGAACAGTCCAGCAACCTCGAAGTAGCAGGAATAGTTAAGTAAAAGCTATTGTATAAGCAAGCCTTCATCTGATGGTGATTTACTTCTCTTTACTTTTACTTTACTTTTTTTTTTTTTTTATAAAGAAATGGATGATATAATTGGCTGGTAAATTGAGTACATGTCTTTATTAAACTATATGAAAGTTGTTTATGATAGACGTAAGACATATTCCTCCCCTTTGGGGAAACTCTATCTATCTATCTATCTATCTATCTATCTATCTATCTATCTATCTATCTATCTATCTATCTATCTATCTATC
>JBAMYA010043520.1:0-13293 GCA_037176975.1 Arrhamphus sclerolepis | reverse complement strand
ATATGTTCTTTTGATGGTACAGAGCTTAGTGTGTTGCAGTGGCAAACAAATAGCAATGTAACATTCAACTGACATTACAGCTAAATTTAAAGGACTATTGAAGGTGGCGAGAGTGGCAAGGGTAATGATGAAACAACAGAATGAAGCATTAATTCTGGAAAAGGCATAACTGAAGACAAACAGGCAGATTGATAGAGTGAGCTGGATCATATCGTTCACTACCAGGTGGATGAACAAGATGTAACGAGGATTCATGTAAAATATCTGAAAGAAGAGAAGAGACAAATCTTTGAAATAAATTCATTTAGTATTATTATTGCTCATTAAATACATTACTAAAGAGAGATTTTACCTGATGTTTCCTGAAGGTGTGAATCAGTGTACCATTGATGTAGTTGATGGTCAGGCCAAGAGCCACGATGATCACATTTTTTGCTACAGCTGAGCTCGGGGAGTCTCGAAAAGTCAGGCTGCTCAAAACATTGATGGAAGATGAGGAATTCATGGAGGTGATCTATGATTTCTGAGAAGAGAATATAGAAGAGAGAATATTGAGTATTTCACTAGCATGTTCAAAACCTCATTAGGGATTTATTTGTGTAATAAATAGGATTTTTTTTTATATTTTAAAATTTTACTTTTTTTACTTTTATCAAATTATTCTGGACACTCAATAAAATACAATAGACTTTTTCAAATAAACACTGACACAGTTTGCCTCATCACATAAGACTCATTTGTTTTTCTCAGACTGTTACAGATAGGGAAACTAAATAAAATAAATCACTGACCTTTCAGTGAAAAAACAAAAATGAAGAAACTAGACAACAAAAGCTTTCTCATAGACAGTTAGATTGCCACACCAAATAAAAAAAACAGATTAAAAAAAGAATCCCTGACATTTCAGTGAAAAGAAGACAAATTTGTTTTTCCTAAATTCTTTTTTTAAATAAGTTTGTAATAACAGTTTTCTGGATAAATCAATACTACCCTTTACACTTATTTGATTACTGAATTTTGTTTCACTGTAGAAGGTATTTCCATAATTCTTTAGAGTAAAAGGTAATAATTAAAAAAAAAACAACAACTTGTGACGTTTAAGTATTATATGTATTTGTAAAGTAGCAAAATATTGCACAAACACTGTAACAAGCTTGAACATAGAGAATTAATTAGATAGATGGAAAGCTTCTTACCTCATGTCACTTCAGGTTCAGCTTTGATCTGTCTGGAAATTAGTGAGAAATATGGCTGATGTGTTTATATTAATACTGGTGATACACATGTTCCACCAAAGGTGATGTCATCATGATATCCTGCTGTGTATTAGAAAGTTTTGTGAAAGTGATTGGACCACAACGTTCTGGCAGTCAGACTGAATTAAAACAAAGGCAATTATAGATTTTTTTAACACACACACTGCTGCTGCGTGTCACCAGCACCACATTTTCATTGTTACTATTATTATTAGACTATCTTCTTTTCAAACATCTACGTTTAATGTATTAAGTCTTTTTTTAAATCATACATTCATGTTTTTGTTTCTCTCAATAACCACACCATGTAGCTCTGTTACTTTACACATTACTGAACATCAACACAACAGTTTACAAATATCGTTGCACCGCAGCTCAGTGACTCTTGAAGAACAGTGAGTCATCACTGGCTGCATATAACTTAACCAGGTCCAACAGACACTTTAAAACACGCTAAAGGACGTTTTCCACTTATAAAATCCTACACCCACAAATCCTCCTTGAGCAGGTGGTTTTACATGAGAGTGAGACAGCATGGTCGTCACCCTGGCAGACTTCCCCCGGCCTGTCTGTGGTCTTGTGAATGCTGTCGTGTACCTTTACAGGCAGGCCTTGATCATCCACATGTACCATCCACATGTACCATCCACATGTACCTTCAGGTGCTTACTGCATTGCTTGGAACCCAAGGCTCAGGACTCAGACGTATGAAGCTGCTGAGGTGGGCTTACTGACAGAATCAACACAACTTCGGGTTGGAGTTCATACCTGGAGTCCGTTTCACAAAGTGGGTTATGTGGAAATTCCAAGTATCTTGAACTGGAAGTCAGGGAAACTCTGAGTTTTCCATTTCACAAAGCAGGGTTACTTTACTCCGAGCCAGAGGGTTCAGTTGAGCCAGTTTACAAAGTGAGGTAACTGATATTCAGAGTCTGTTACTGCGGCAACTGACTCTCTGAACTAAACCTGGTCGGGAGCAGTTTTACTTCAACATACTCCGAGTCTCTTTCTGTTTCTTCCCTTTTTTAAAGTAAAAATGGGTTCTGTTGAATCTGAAAACCTCTGATATACTGATCATTTTGGCGACATCTGAATGATGAAATGTCACATTTTGCATCAGTAAAGTTTGTTGATGATTCAAATAGATAGTTTAATACAGTCAAACCGGCTCTGAAGTCCACCCCCCGTCCAAAAAAAAAAAAAGAAATATTTTTTTGTTAAAAAAATTAATTCCAAGCATTAGGTTACAAATATCACCCACAGTATTTCCATACCTACTCAGTGACTCTCTAATGCCAGTTTTCACAATAACGATGGATTAAACTGTAATATATTATTAGAAAGTGAATGAAGCCGAACTAAGAAAAAACAACAAAACATGTTACGTTTGAGTCATCTGTCTAAAATAGCCAACATGTTACAACGTCAGCTGTTTTTTTTCATTGCATATCAGCAAGATCTCACCTCTGCCAGCTATTTGCATAGTAACTGGAACATCAACTCTTTCATTCACTGCTGCAGTTGTTCTGAATCTCTGCACGCAATTGCAATGTAAACCCTAATTTAATTCAAAGTTCATCTGTCTCCTCCCCTATAAAAGCCCGAAATGGTGTGATGTCATCAGGCTATCAAATCACACATAGTGAAAACGGTATGGCGTGTCCATTCATTGATGAGGGGGCTGCATTAATAAGAGATGAACTGAATTTGCATCAGGAAAGGATTCTAAGACTCAGACTGGTTTTCTGTTAGAGCGTTACTGGTTTTCTTCAGTCAGTTCAATATTTTCATGATGTCCTTCGTCCACACATCGCAAAGACCACCCGCCACAGCTCTGCCCTCAATTCATACCAGATACTCTGTATTGCTTTTGTTTTTTTGCTAATGGTAGGTTTTTTTGTTTGTTTTTTTATAACATTGGGGATGCCAAACATATTCCTGGTGTGGCTGGACTAATATGTCCAGCTCAAATGACGTGGGGTATGTAGATCTCGTCTGTTTACCTGGCGTTGCCATGGTGAATCCCAGTATCTGAGCTCCACTGATGATGACTTTTTATAGTCACTGTAACTCGGAGTCAACATACTCAGAGTTGATTGAAACAACTCAGAACCGCTGTTCTGAAACCAAAAACTCAGTTTACGATCACAGAGTTTGTTGACTTTGAGTTAGTTTTTTGACTCGGAGTTTGTTGAACCTCCTTTGTGAAACGGGCCCCAGCTATTTAAGGAAGGTGTTTATGTGGTGGCAACACCACGATGCATGATTATCGATCACCTTGGATCCCCACCCACAGGCCGGGTGTCAGGTGTAAGTATGAAGACAGCATTGTCCTGGTGAAGGTTGACTAAAGTTAGCTTAGTTACAGAACGGTGAATATTTAACGTCATTGCTGCTGTGACAATAGAGAAAGAGAAAATAAAATGTACAGTTATATTTTACCACCAAACTCTGGTAAAAGGCCACACACAGACAGCATCCTGCAACTATCTGATAAAGAACTTCTTGCTGCACTGAAGATTTGTAGAAGTGGCATAAATTTGAGGTGAGCAGAATCTCTTTGATATGATGGAAGCAGCTAAATGCAGGTGAGTGATCTATGTGCTTGTTTTCGCTTCATCCAAGTGAAATCTGAGTTCTGAAGTTTCGGTTGTAGGTTGCCTTCAGTTTTCTTGTGCTGCTGGTGAAGGCAATGAAGCATGACAGAACATGTTGCTTCACCAAAAGTATTACATAAGAGCAGCCTGGCAGGCATAAGTAGTATAATTCATAGGGAAAATTGGAGAGTAATTTCTACCAGTCACATGTGTAATCCTGGCACTTGACATTACTAGGGGAATCAAAAATAGTTTGTTGCCGTCGCTGTTATCTGCAGCTCTAGCCATCTTTAGCAATAATTCTCATGGTCTCTTTCCAAACTCTCAACTACAGACTTACATTATAACAGCTGGTATTCTGTCTAATGTTTGACTTATTTAATTTCACATGTGGGTGTCACATGTGAAATTTTAAACCATTTTATGTCAATTTTCTCAAATGATTTATATTCATGAGGTTACTACTTATAACCAATAAATTTAGACTCAAGCATAAATCCAGAATAAATGTCTGATTAGATGGCTGAGATGGAATGATCATGAGCTTTTCAGGCACTTTAAAGGTGGGATAAAGGGATTCTAAGTTATTTCTAACCCAGACCACAACAGAATTAGGTAGAACTTTTGTTTTAACCAATTAGCCTAAACAGCATATCTTTGGTATAGGAGGAAACATTCAGAGGTGATTTCTCTAAGACTACAAGGGAAGCTCGGCTTTCAATAAAATGTTAAAAAGAAAATTAAATGGTCAAATATCTACAGTTGTGTCAACATTTCATTAACTACAAATGTGTTAGAACATGTCCATCCCAAAGACGAGCTCATTCAGAAGAGTCATAGATTTGAAGAAACTTTTTTTCTTTTACTGAGTATGGTCAATGCATTTGCTCGTAGAAGCTGAGCATTGATATGCTTCAATGGGGCTGTTGCAAGTGAAGTCAAAAGATAAAACTTTGAAGTGGAAAGACAACTCTTTTCCCAACTGCATGTGGCAAATAGAGGGAGAAAGAGGCAATACCACAGAATGCCAAAAAACTGATAAGAGCAGCAGCGCTAACATTTCTGTCCGATCCTATCAAGCACAGCATCACAGAAGAAAATGAGGGTCAAAAAAAACAACAACAACAAACTAATGTCATTCACATTCATGTCTGAATTTATCTATAAATAAGTTGACAAATTTTATTTTGTAACCTGACAATGAACTTCCCCTCTAGAAAGACCAGCAGCCGCCACTGGAAACCAGAGTACCTATATAGCATGCAGATGCAGGGAGAACATGCAAACTCACACAGAAAGTTCTACTGAACAAAGACCCAACTGGAACTTCTTGCTATGAAATGTCAGTGTCAATGTCAGTGTCAGTGCCATGGTAGGACCCAGAATCACCATGGTAGGACCCAGAATCACCATGGTAGGACCCAGAATCACCATGGTAGGACCCAGCTTGGCAAAGAATCTTGCCAAGGACTAGTTTTCAGAAGTCGGTTGGTCATGATGATGAGACATGAGGGACTGAGCTCGGAGTGCAGTTCAGCTGGTCTTGTTCAAGCTTACATAACTGTCATGCCAAGTTTATTTAGAGAATAAAGCCAAGTTTATTAAGAGAGTAAACTTGATTTAGTTCAGAGAAGTTAAGTAACTAAATGTGTTTGTTTGTTTGTTTGTTTGTTTGTTTGTTTGTTTGTTTGTTTTGGGTTGTTTTGTTTTTTACTCAGTCATTCTTCAAAAGGAAAATGGTCTCAATCTGGGAAAAAAAAGATGACCTAAAGGAGAATAATTTTAGCTACCAAAGAGATGATGTAATAATCAAATCAAAATGCTGCTGCTGATGTCATGAATTGTCAAATTTAACAAAATTCAGTTTGTTCATTATAAAATAGAGGCTTTTGTATGAAAAGTCAAATTTTTCTTGTACAATCCCAAATTTATTTAATTTTTTTATTAAAAGCTAATTTTGCTGTAAATTAGTGATTTTTGCAATATATATTTTATGTCATGCAATTATGTCATAAAATCTCAAATTTTACAAAACTTATTACCTTCATCACACAATTTGAGACTTTAGTCCTAAAATCACAATTTGTTTCCTGTAAAACTGCAATTGTTAAAAAAATAAAAAGTTTTGTTTTTTTTGTTAAAGAAAAATTTTTGTGGTAAGATTGGAAACTTTTTATGGTACATCAAAAATATAACAAAGATGTGACTTTTCGACTGAAAATTAAGACTCTTGATGGAAAATATAAACTTTTTGCAACATTTTAACATAAAATCACAGCAGCTGTAAAGTTGCAAATTGCCAAATTTTTTTTACAGATAATTTTACAAAAATCACAGGTTTTAACAAAAATTTCCAACTTTTTTTTTTTTTGGAAATCTTTCACAATCACCTGCTAAATCATGGCTTTTTGACATAAACCTGTTCTCCACCTCAGTTATTTCACTTTTTGATATCAGAACTGAAACAGGCAGTTATATTGAAAGTTCCTGAGAAAGGTTTATGATTGTTTTTGCTCACTCTGGCAGGTGAGATAAATTAAAGTGGTGGGCCGGTTTTGGTTCGCTTGAGTTTGATAGATGTGCTCTAAAACAAGTCCTCAACTGTAAAGCCCTCATATGTTAGTGACAAGTTAGCAGCTCAGAAAGACAGGGTGGTGCAAACAGACATTGAAACTTTAAAATCAATCCTAAATTTGACTGGTAGCCATTCGGGGGACTGAAGTATCGGGGTAATGTGTTCATGTATCACATCCATGACTGACTCATGGGAAAAAAATCTGTCATGTTTGATGTTACCCAACTGCAAGGAAGAAGTTTTTTTTTTTTTTTTAAGTTATTCATGTGGTTCTTGGCAAAGCAGCACTTATTTACTCTTCACTAATCCTTGTGAAAAAAAACAGTGATTTTGGAGATGATGGATCTGTTCTATGGGTCCTTTTCTGCTCAGTTTGTCTTTGTCATCTGTGAGCATTTTTGTTGCATGCGTGATCAGCAGGTCTTTCTGACTCACCATCTGACTCAGAGAAAACACTTGAGTTGCTTTGTAGCACCAGCTGTTAAAAATGAAAGAGACACTCCATTCAGAAGAAATACAGGTCAATAGGAGATTAGACTGATAAGATGCAGAAAAAAATGGTTCAAAGTCAATTTAATGACACAAATCTTGTACCTGGGATATAATACAAATTTTTCTTAAAAAGGCACCACAAGTTGGTTCCTGTACTTGAGTTGGTCATGTACTGTATATTTTAACCACGAGATATTGAACCTTGTTGCATTTCTGTTGCAGTCTTGATTTATATAAATCTGATTAAGCACAGACTCTCAATGTATTTTTAGTCCATTAAAAAGTTTCCCACTTCATCCAACACTAAATGATAAAGCTTGGGTGTTTAGGACTGACACTCCACTTAAGCCAATAGGAGACATTCATGGAGGTTTGGATTTTCAAGGACACACTGTATTGGAAGGAAGCATCTACCCTTCTTCGGTCACTTGCTAGTTGTCAAATATGACAAAGTTTTTGATGGATTCCTGTAGTACTTAGCTAGGTCATATGTGCGGTAAAGAATGAAGCCTTGTGTTAAGTAGAGGTCTGCATGCGTGTCACTGTGACATATAATATGGTTAAACTGGCTGTTCACAGTCTCTCTGAAATGAAATAAGGAAGCAAGAACAGGGGGGAAAAAAAAGGATGAATATTTAAACTCAATTACTTTTCATCCCCAGAATGTTACCAAGGTTAGCAAAGGTTTGTTGGGCAATGCCTGGACAAATTGATGTGAAATCCTTATTTGAGGTTTCCTTATCAAATATGGGCTAGGACTTGGTAAACTTTCCGGCTGTGCCTGCAGCTTATAGGACCCAACTACATGTAAATCAGGCATGTCAAACTCTATTTCATCCTGGACCACATCATCACCATGGTTACCATTAAAGAGCCTGTTATTCTTTGTTTTCAGCCAACTATGTTGTCAGATTCCCCACTAGATTCCCTCATTCCTAAAAAAGAAAGTGAAAACTGAGATTCTGTCACAAAAATTAGCAAGTTGTGTTGATCCCTTCTTCTTCATCATCATCCATCCATATGCTGATTCCAATATTGTGTTTCTATTTGTTTTATTTTATTTAGTCCAAACCATTCAGACTGGTAGCATTTTTTTTTTCTGGGACAAGTACCATTTCTGAACCATGGATGACCCATCAGTTGGAGTCATGGTTTAAACTCTATCCCAAGATCATAATGTCTTGGTCTCATCTTGGACACATCTCGGTTTCAGCTTTGTTGGTCTTTGGAAGAAAAAAAAAATCATAGCTCCTGGAATGAGAGTGGCACCTTCCCTGTTGCAATAAAGAATGGCAGACCAACACAACTGAAATATATATATTACCTAAAGCCAGTCTTCAAGGTAACGGACTAGCAATCATTTTTTACTTAATTCTAAGAACTTTTTCAGGGCTCAACAATAGTGTCATTTATTGAGTCCATTGGACTCCAATATAAGTGAGGGACAAATCCTTGTTTGTTGCTATGACTTGAGTTCTTTGGTAGGAGATGTTAGATTGGGACTTAAAGCTGTGCAATTGTCATATTTTATAAATGGATTTCCTAATCTGTCATAACCTTACCTAACATAATCATCACAACTGGGACTGATGCCAAATGAAATTATGTCTCAGCAGGAACACACTAATCAGTCTCAATATTAAAATCACCTGTCAAATATTATATTAGTCTCTCTCATATCGTCCAGTTTGCACGCGGACATCTGATGGTGACCTTTCTTTTTTATTGGTAGCAGATCCTTTGGGTCATGTGAGTTTCAGAGTGGAACTTGTTCAGAGATGCTGGATAACACTGGGATCTTAAATGCTGCATGGCATTCAAAACTTCTTCAGATGCAACATTTAAATTTTTTGGGTTGGGTTCTGCAAAGGCAGAATGTTCAGAAGTTAAATGGCTCCTAGTAGATTAGGTTTGGACAAATCCAGCACTTGAGGGTCGCTGTCCTACGTATAAGACGTGCAGGACAGCAGGCCTCAAGAACTGGATTTGCCCACCCATGCCAAAGATGGAGGCTACAGTCCTCATGCAGCCAGCCCAGGGTCGACTCCTGACTGCTGGCCCTTGGCTGCATGTCTTTCCCCTCCCTTTGACCCCATTTCCTGTCAAACAGCTTCCAATGAAAGACCACCAAGCCACAAAAAAAAAAAAAAAAAAATCCCCCATATGACCCAGATATACTTTTACCTCCCATGAAATTGCATTACTCAAATTAACGCATTTAACTCCAGTTGTTCTTATGCAAACACGTGTTTCATCATCCAATTGCTTTTTTTAGGTCACGTTAGCTGTGTACCTGACTGCATAAATTACTCTGCTCAATAAAGTTGTTCTTTCACTTATTTTCTTCATATTGTGAAGAATTCAATAGTGTAGAGCAGCCATCCATTATCAATACCTGTTTTACCAATATTATGGGTTATGGGGGTCTTCTGGATCCCATCCCAACTGTCAGTGGGTGAAAATGGGGGTACACAAAGGACAGGTCATCAGTCCATCACAGGGCAGACAAAGTAAGCCTCATACGCCCCTAAAGTCAGTGTGTTTGGACTGTGGGAGGAAACCGGAGTACTAGGGATGAGTGAATACAGCATTATCTGTATTTGTATCTGTTAACCATATGAAGTATCTGTATCTGTATCCGTACTCGGAGTGGCCGGGGCCTAACCCAGAAGTGGGTCTGGTTGTCTTGAAACGAGCGGGGCTTTAACCAGTACGTTATTTTAAGCATACAATTGATATGAGTTGATCAGAAATTGTTTTATTTATTGCTGATTAAAAAACTATTTACAGGACAGAATCAGCATTGAGCTTCAGATCAATGGTTTTGATCAGAATAGCAAACAAACTATTTATAGAACAAGTTTTGCAAAAATGAATATGTTGTGGCAAAATTTCATATTACCAAAAAGCACCAGAGAGATGAACTTATTCTAAAAAAGGTTTAATGAACAGTTTGTGCACAAAAAGGAGAACAGTCAACACAGCTGTACAGGACAACAGTGGGAGTGTTCTGAGGAGATACGTCAGAACAGGATCTTTTATATTGTTTAGAGTTTACAGGATGAGGAATGCTAAACAATCGGCTCTGTTATCTGTGGAAAGCATACGTGTCTCTGCTGAGTCTCAAGACGCATCAGAAGACCTTGGGTCCTGCCAAGAAGTGCCATCCTGTCTCCTGATTGCATGCATAACTAGGCTATCTGACCTGTGGTGGATAAGATGCACCAAAGCCTGAAAGATTCATGTCCATAGGTTAGGTCAGTCTGACTTACAGCCTACCATGTGTGTGTATGTTTGTGTGTGTAATTTAGTAAATTTTTCTCCTCTAAGAGAAAAATCAACTAGCTTGTTATCAGCAGACAGTTCAAAATCTTGCCTCTGTGATGGTATGAGGTTACATTAGTTCCTATGGCAGGGGTCCCCAAATCTAGGCCTCGAGAGCCACAGTCCTGCATGTCTTGCATGTTTCCCTGCCACAACACACATCATTGAAATGAATGAATCACCATCAGCTTGTCATCCAGGTCCCCTGTGGTGTAGGCAGCTGACGCATCTGAAAAGGCTCCATCATTGTTGAAGCGTACATAGAGGTTTTAGACCAGCTTTATGATCCCAATCTTTAGGGAAACCATATAGTGCATCAAATACATCCACACAACAGCATGTATTTTCAGGACAAGAGTCCAGGTGAGAGCATAGATGGATGGACCATGAATGATGATGTCACCCATAGGTTCCTGTAGAGACCTTTTGAAACCCAGTTTTCATCAAACTGTACAGCACCATGTAGCAAAGAGGCAGGACAAAGCTGTGAAAGCCAATGGCTTTCTCTCTTTCAAGCACGTCAAATTAATCTGCACATCTGATTGGCCAGCTTTATTGCTTAATATGTATATGCGTGTATGTGTATATATATGTATACACATATATATATTTATATGCTTGGTACGTGGTACAAAAAAATTCACCCCTAAAACGTTGTCATGGATGTAACATCTAACTATAGAGACCAAACAGATTTTTGAACAGACTGTAAATACACTGCAAAGTTGGCACATGGGAGTCAACAGGGACTTGCTCTGTTTTGGAGCCAGCACCTTGTGGTCAGTGGGGGAACTGCAACAAAACCTACTTCCTGAAACAGCTTCAATCTGGAAGTGAGATGGTTGCCGCTTGATGCTGAACTGACCTGCCTGAGGTCCAGACCTTTCACCAACAGAAAACATTTGGCACATCACAAAATGGAAAGAAAAAAAAAAAAGGCAATGAAGGCCCAGTACTGTTGAATAGCTAGAATCCTGCATCAGGCAAGAATGAGATAACATTCCTTTCCTAAAATTCTTGCAACTGGTTTCCTGACTTCACAGATGTTTACAGACAGAGGACTCAGGAGGGCTTTTCCAAAAAAAGTTGGCACATGGCTGTGTAGACATAACATGCTAAAACATGAATTTCAGTATATGATCTTTGTGTTCTATTGTCAATAAAATATTTGAAATAAGCAAACACATTATTTTTCTTTTTCATATTTTACATAATGTCCCAACTTTTAATTATACATTAATGTGTATATATGGTATTTACAAAAAGTTGGATTTTGGATGAAATTTCAGAATACACAGGTTAATTAATTAGTTAACTAGACCTTCTCTAAACCTTTGAATGAATGCTGAGTTTAGAGTGTCACAGGGTGTCATCAGCAGGTTGCAACAGAGACACTGGAAGACTCACAGAAAGACACAGACGTGGAAATCCTTCGCCACATCCTGTGCTGATGACCGCTTCATTGTGAAGAGTGTCCTGTGGACATTGTGGTAAACTCACTGCTGAGATGAAGAAATGACTGTATGCTTCAACTTAAATGCATTACTTTCATGATGTTTCACTGTTGCATGAGCCTTTTACATTTCCCATAACCAAATCAAAAACTTTTTTGAGATGTATATGTATTCTGTTTTGATTTCTTTTTGGATTTTGGATACCCTCACTCACTGGTCTTGTTTTCGGGGCTGCCTTACCTCATGCAGTTGTGTCTAACTCAACAAAATTTTATTAACCCCTTTCATTATTCAGTTAAGAGCTTTTAAAGGGGAATTCCTTTTCAGTGACGATAAAAATAAATAAGTAAAAGAAAGAGACAGACAGAGAAAGAGCTCCATTCCTGCCCATACAACAAGGTATAAATCCCCAAATTCAAAACAAAGTCATTTTCAGATGGCTGAAGAAGAATGATGAAAGAGAGACAGAGGCTGTATTCTAGGATGCCTAATCTGGTATATTGCAATATATGCGTATAAAGTATATATTTTTGCCAGGTACTTATTCAGTAAATTGATGCTAAAGAAAGTACGGGGCATTTTTAAATGATCTATCAGCAACGTAGCTGTTTGACAATTTTAAGCCGATATTTATTTAGATGTTAATTTTACAGCTGAGGTTTTTTCACCACCAAGTACGGTTAATAATCAGTTTGGAGAAAGGAGCAGAAAAAAAAGTCATTCACATTAGATGTTGGCAGCTGATTACAGGCAGCACCTTGATTATTGCAGCAATTTTGTCCTTCATATGTTAAGCTGGTGTGCATGAATGCTCCCTTAGGGAGGCTGAGGAGGGTCATTCTTAGTATTCACTATACTCTTTTTGTTTTTTTGCTGAGACATTTTAGATTTATAGGCAGGCGCTGGCTGCAGATTGGTCAGAATCCAGGAAACTATAGCTTTATACCTTAGTGTGAACGTGTCGGTGTGGTTCTTTTCTTTTGTCAGTGCTGAGAAAATGAAGCTGAACAGTGCTGATAATGCAGACACTCTGCCTTAGCTAGCGTGTGTACAGTGTCATTCTTGCGTTGCCAGCTGTCATTACAGTTGTTGACCAAAGTGCTCACAACATGTTGGCTTCTATAGATTGGTTGACAGCTCCTGTCTCGTTTCCCTCCTGGTTCCCAGCAGACATATCTCAGTGGAAATTAGTGTGTAAGCCAGAGAGTGATGTGAAGCGTCTTTGTGATGATGTGCCCCGCTGTAGCTGGTGAATAACATAATATTGCACTATCCATCAGGAGCACGGAAGGGCTTTCTTCTAAAAAAGAAATGTTTATGTAGTGGATGTCCAAGGTTTGATTCCAAGTTCGCCTGACATAACATTTCAACAAACTGTATTATATATTTCAAACCTGAGTTGGTGAACTTCTTTTCTTCTAATGTTTCTCTGTCAAAATACACAAAGTAATTTCACTGTTAATTGACACAGAACGAAAAAATGTTGTAGCATATAAGGCTCAAAACTTTATTTATATAGTACGGAAGCCCTAAATGGTCATACATGCATACATTTTATTTCTCCCGTTTTCCCGTGATAACGAGATAACTCCACC
>JBAMYA010043519.1:0-13296 GCA_037176975.1 Arrhamphus sclerolepis | reverse complement strand
GGGAGAACATTTACTTGATTTGTCACCATATTCCAGTCACCTTATCCCTGGAAACTCAAATAACCATTTAAACAATAATCATTAAATTAATCTTAGAAGTACTAACTAAACAATAGAAAAAAAAAACAATTTCTGCAATCAAACAACAAATCCCCCCATACTTGGTCCCTTCCAATGAACTTAATTAGGCAAACCAATACAGGAAGTGATCTGCGCTTCCCCCTTTGAATCCTGTAACACAAGGTAAGCGTGGTAAGTAAGCAAATTAAAAGTTTAACACAGATTTAACCAAATAAACAGAACTAAATGTATTAATAACTTGTTTTGATTTAACAGATGATCATGTATATTAACTTTACTCAAACAGAAAGCAAAAACAAACAAACCTGGGAGAGTATGTAACTTGCAAACTGTTAAGCAAAGATGAAATGAACAAATTTAAAATGAACATGAAGGTCTTGACACAATATTGTACAATGACAAATGGTGACAACTCACCCACTTTGTCATACCAATCTTCTTCTTTTTTTCCCCCAGAATTCAATCCTAATGGCTATATCTGCCTTGAGTAAAGACCTTTTGTGACCCTCATCCATCCAGAAAGCCCATTTTATCTGTGGAAAGGTAAACAAATTTTCCTAAGCATTTTAAACATAAACAGTGCTCCAACCTCCACTGAATACACAAGCAATTATTTGGCACATAATAGCTCTTATCTATTTTTGGAAAGTAAAAATATTGCTTCTCAGCATGAACACTTAAACTTTTAAAGACACTTTAAAAGAAAAAAAAAATCAAACTCTGTTGTGTATGTTTCTAATAAAAGACCTCATAATTTGCTGCTAAAATGACGTGAAGATCAATAAACCTCTGACAATATTTGATAACCATTAAGATTTTAAAAGATAGAAAGTGAATGATCCATGTCCAAAGTTTCTCATCTGTAATCGTAAAACTTAGACTTTCAGAACAACTCAAATCAGAGGTGGTGAAATCCTCATTTGTAACACTTCCACTAAAAACACAAAGGAGAAGGGAAAGCTGACCTTGATTTTTTTTTTTCTGTGAACTCACCATTACTTATTCTCAAGAAAATATATTTAATTACCATAATTACTTTAGTGTTGGCTTATGATATCTTAAATCACCAAACCAAGGGATTGGCACAGTATGAACATACATGCTTCCCCTTCCTTTGACAAATTGATGAGATACAAAATTAAGATATTCAGAGATAAGTGTCAGTATGACTGACACAAACTTCAAGCAGTTCTGCATGGAATGCAGACAATGCATTGCAAAACTGCAGTATGGGTTTAGGAACAAAGAGCAACCATCTAACAGTGTGCATGAAGAGTTTTCTGTTATGTAGTATGATTTTAAATCATGCTTGACCTAATATGACCTGGTGTGTTCTCTGATAGGTTGAAAGTCTGAAACCCAAACTGCAACATATGTGAGTAAGAAACTCCGCCCTCTCAGAAAAGCGAAGAAAATAAGTAGAACGGGGGGGAAAAATAACTTAGCAAACAGAAAGTGCTGCTCTCTGAAGTGGCGGCGCGCAAAAATGTGCCCTTTGGCAGCTGCCCTGAGCAACAAACGCAAGAAAAGCAGGTGGGAGTGTGTGTGAGGCTGTCAATGTTATGAAATGAGAGAAGCACACATGTTGACAAAAAAGATGAGGTGGCTTAGTTGGTACAGTGTTTGACCATAAGACCTGTAGGATGGTGGTTCGAACCCTAGTTTATCCTGTATCAAGATTCAGAGGTGGACAACGTTAGTATTGTTTTTGCGCTTTGGAGCTGTAGCACTACAGCTGAAAAGTGCTATATAAGTGAAAGCCATTTACATACTATTGCTGCAAATTAGTGAAGTTGGCCGGAGAAAAAGTGAGCCTGATTTCACATTTTACGCACAGGATTATTAACATGAGTACTTTGCACAGAGACAATCAGAGGGCTTGTCAGAAAGATCTTAAGCTGTAGTTTAACCAGCAAAACACAGCAAGTCACTAACTTTAACCACCGACTAGTAATGATGCTGTGAAGACGGGGACACTGGGGGAGCACATGCAATGCACATTACGGTTGCGCATCACATATGATCGTACATTGACGGAATGAAAATGTTGTCTGTTGACACATACAAATTCATCATGTGATGGCGCTTTTATAGTAATGTGTGTGCAGTCGATGGCTCTGATTACATTCGGAAACCAGGCTCCTCACTGCGTTGCCCTCCAACGCTGCGGCTCTGCGCACGGTTCCAGGAGGATTGGCATCGGGAACCTAAAGCGGCTGATGAGCCAGTTGTCGTCATGTGCCAGCAAATCCTCTCTGTCTCTGAACACACGCTCTACTCGGATTGTCTTCGCATCTGCAACGTCTTCTAATACCGCTAAAGCAGCCATTGTTTTTAATGGTATGCATTGCACCACTTTGCGCATGCTTTTATGTCCACTCGTCCTCAGACTGCACATATCAGACACAGGAAAAATTAAAATTGTTCATTGATGAACAATTTTGATTTTTCATGTGTCTGATTTGTGCAGATCACTGTCTGAGGACGAGTGGATATACAAGCATGCGCAAAGTGGTGCAATGCTACCATTAAAAACAATAGCTGCTTTAGCGGCTCTTGCTGTGTTTTGCTGGTTGAACTACAGCTTAAGGTCTTTCTGACAAGCCCCTGATTGTCTCTGTGCAAAGTACTCATGTTAATAATCCTGTGCGTAAAATGTGAAATCAGGCTCACTTTTTCTCCGGCCAACTTCACTAATTTGCAGCAATAGTAGCCTATGTAAATGTTAAATGGCTTTCACATATAAAAAATAAACAGAGGCAAATGTAGGGCGACAATAAGAGTAAAAAATAACCTTTTACAAAGCTGAACTTCTTAAGTTCCTTGGAAAGATGCTTTCAATTAAACACACACACACATACACACACACACAATTCATCAGCGAAGGTCTTGACAGTGACAACCCAGTGACAGTTTAGTGGTTCCAACTTCAAAAGCCTGTTGCTCTGCAGCACCTACTTAAATGGATGCAGTTATGTCACTACTTGTCTAACCACTCAGCAGTGGCCATAACTTCCTGAAAGCACCGCAAACACTCACCCTTTGCTTGTAGCCTGATGTCTCAGGAGGAGAATTGTGATTTCTAATCAGTTTATTGGTTTGATAAATACTGTGAATCTTGTAGGTCACATTACTGGGTGTGCAGGTAAAGATTTTGGATTAACATCTTCAGCATATCCCACGCATGGAAGCTTCAGGAATGCTGTGCTCGAGCTCTTGAGCATGTGCAGCATTTGCAGTAAAATCATAGTCTAAAGATAAAGAAATTTGGACCTGATTTTGTAATTGTAGAAAAGTTCACGTAAGCTCAAGATCACCATAATACAGTTTATACTCATGGAAAAATATCCTTTCCAATCTGGGATAAATAGAATATTCAGCTGAGAAATGTGCTGCACTCTCCCTGACTGAAATCCATGTCATTTGGCTAATCATAAATCTTAGCTCTTCCAGTGCAGTATAATCTCCAGTGTTGACTTCTATTACAAGGCCAAATCCAATCAGGTGAGAAGAATCTTACTGATTATTTTGTTGACCCTTCCTGGTGTCTGGCTCTCTTCTGCAGAAGAGCCTGCCTAGTTTTCTCATAGCTGAGATTCCACACTCCTCTCAGAGTCTGTGCTCTGACATCAGCGTTTGATGGATAGGGGCTTTAAACTGTTAATAGCATGACACTTGTCCAGCTCTATTTGAAGGATCTTCAAGATGTTATGTAATGGCATCTATGCTTCTGCCTGGAAACAGAGACAAGCAGAATGTTGCACCAGTCTGTGTGTTCTCTTGAGAAATGGGACTGATGTGATCTGCCTCAAAATAACATCTAAATTAGATACCAAATAAGTTACCAGCCTGTGGTTGATTTTAACTGACAGTCACCCAGTTATAATGGTTTTCATCATTTATTTAGTACAATATATACAGCAGAGTATTACCTCAAACATCAAGAACATAAATGAAAGAACACAAGGGGAGCAAGAATGCCCTCTGGTGGGAGAGCACCAGAGTATTATGAAACAAGAATTATTGTGTTCAGAGCAGCAACATTTGTGCTTTCTGATACAAAAAAAAGGGCTCCTTTAGGTTCTTTAGTAGTATTATTGTTCAGATCTTGTTGGTTGACTACAGACACTTTGTGTCATAGTTTTATTCTGAAATAAAGTTTGACAGAACCTTCAAAGGCAAAAAATAAAACTCAAACACTTTAAAATCAACGGCACTATAAAAATTTGGATGCAGCTTAACTTTATGTGGAGTGTAAATATCTGAAGTCTCTTGTTTCGTCCAGCGAGACCAGAAGAACACGTGAACTTCAACCTCCATCAATAAGAGATAGAAAACTCCATAATTCAAAATAAAATGATCAAAGTGTAAAAATCTGATCAGAGTTTCAAGGTGAAAACCAAAGATTTTTCAGAAAACAAACTTCTTTGTATTTTTGTTCACATGGACAGCGATACATTTTCAGAAGCATCTACGGCATTTTCTCTCAGTGCAAATACAAAATTGAGTTTAATGCACAAATGGTTCTCTTCTACTGCTCTGCGATGAAATGGGTTGGTTACAGGTGGAAAAGTATTTACATAGACAATGCTAGCCAAAAATGAAACTGGATGACCTAAGTTGGACTATAGGAGTGTGATATGTGTCTATTCTCAGTTAAACACACAATCATACAGTGAAATTATGACAGAATGAGGAACAATATTGTTGATAATCTATAAATAGAAAAATAATCCTGGTTGACACATTGATACTTTTTTTTTCTTCTCTTCCGGTTCTCTGTACTGTGGCTCATAACTATCATAACCAACCACTAGGGGTCACAAATGCTCAGCGTTTCACCTCAAAGTTCAATACAATTCTCTGACAGTACCTTTACAGACTTTTTACATCAATCTTGTGAGTTGCGTATTACATTTCATCATTTTTAACAAAGAATTTTTTTTTTTACATAAACAAAACAAAGACATATCAAAATAACAACCAAGGTAAACGTAAGCTCAATGAAAGTAACAGTGATGTCAAAACTACACAAGTACCACTTTGTGTGCATCTGTCATTAAATAACATCTCAAAGCAAAAATCTGTGAAACGTGTAAACACCCAAATAATAAGTGTTGACATGTGACTGGTTTACACTATATTTTCTGCGTTTTTGTTTTCTTTGAGGACTGATAAGTGACAGCCTACAGGACAGATTAGAATCACATATACAGAGGATCTTCAATATACACGTTAGCCCTTATAACGCGACATTCTTCGGTAACAGGACCCACTTTTGGCTGTCTAAATCAGGAAGTACAAAATAAAACATTCTGACCTAAACTCTTGATCACTTATGTATACAGGTCCTTTTGTACACTACATATATATATATATATATATGTGTGTGTGTGTGTGTATATATATACACACCCACAAACACAGAACAGAAAGTAAATCTTAAAATTAAGATATTTTAAACATGAATCCAAAAGCGCAGGGTCGATCATATTTACATTATAATTACACGTTTACAAGCATGTAGAATAAATTGCGAACTTGTACAGCTGCTGCACTGCAGGTAAAAATAAAATGAAATAAAACATGTTAATTAGAACTAAAATATGTTTATGGCTGAAGGTGGAAAAAAAGAAATGATCATTTGGCTCCAGTGTGCACTGCCTGCTCTCACCTAAGACACATTGGTTGTTGAGTTAAACCTGCACTGGTTTTCAGTACATCCTCTACTGTACACAGTGGGAGGGTTTTTTTTGTTTTATTTTTTGTACATTCAATTGATGCAAACACAAGTTCGATGTTTTATGCAATCGACTTATCTAGCCCAACCATGACTAATATTAGCAAATGCTTCAGCTTGCATAAATATTATAGCATGACAGGTGATTAGTTTACCTTGCACAGTTAGTTTCACATCAAGGATAATTGCATGTCTCAAGTAGCAGTAATTTCAATTTAATCATTACTGAAGAAACTGACATCTGCATCCTTTTATACAACTGAAAGTGCTCGCATACACAGTAACATTGACATTCATCGTTCTTGAGAATTTTGAAGTGGCCATTTTACAGCTTAGATGGTCAGTGCCTGAGAAGAGGCTGGGCTGAAGGAGTTCATTTGAAGCATGATTGTCTGCTTAGGCATGAGGTTTTGATGAGAACTGCAGAGGAGGTTTGGTCGACAGCATAAAGCATGAGGAGTGTGTGAAGCATCTGACGACACACTGTCAGATGCACAGTTAGATCCACCCTGAGCTATCAAGTACAACTGACAGGACCAATCTCAAAAACTCTTAACACCTTGTCCACACAGCAAGTGGGAGTTAAGAGACAGAGTCCCATAATAGTGCAAACACTGTTCCTGTCTTGACGACACACCCCATTTGTTTGTTATTTGGGATGGAAACTGGACGTTTCACCTCTATTAGAGCCATTTTTGAAGTTTAGAAAGATTGTTGTGCATCCAGCGTTGGTTCAGCCTGATGGTCTCCAAAGCCTCCTGTACACTCCTCATCTGAGAGCCACGCTCCTTCAGACTGGAAAAGAAAGCTTGCACCTGCACAACAGAAGACACATGCCAAAATGTTAATATTTCATCAAAAAACTATGCACACTGACAAAATAAAAAGCATAAAGGTTTGATTTAAGTAAATAACTATACCTGATCAAGGTGTACTTGTGTAGAGAACTGGGAGGTAGCAGATTTGATGATTGTCTGGATGGCAAAGGAGCCAACAGGGAACCTACAGCCAGAGGAACACAAACTCTCATGTGTTTCATATTTTAATTAAAAAAAAATGAATAGCAAAGTTTTAAAAAATACATACATTATCAGGATAGTGTTTATAAAGTTGGAACTCACTTCTGTATAAGGCGGTCCCAGTTCACTTGTATAAAATCCCAGGCAAACAAATGGCCAGCAAAGCCGTTAGAGATGGTGCTGATGACCAAAGGCAGCTCCTGTGTCTGGATGATATGCCCTTCCAGACCTGCCTTAAGAATCCTGGAAAGATTGTGCTGAGTGTTAAGATATTACGCTCTAATTGTTACTACAATACAGAAAGGTTGCGAGTGAGAAAAACCACTGAATAAGAATATAATCAAGTAAACTATTCAGCAACTTATTATGAACACCTGCTTAATGTTGAGCAGGACTTCCCTATGCTACCAACTAAGATCTGACCAGTGCCTTTTCTCTCATACATACGCAATCACACCAATAAACACACTGATTCCTGGCTTATAGGTTGTAGCATTACTGAAATCCCAAATTTCTTTCAAACTACTGACTAATGCATCATAACAAGATGAGCAGTAATGTACGCTGATCAATGTACACTGCCCGTCCAAAAAAAAAAAAAAAAGTAACACAATTGAATATTTTTGTTGGATCGCCATTAGCTTTGATTATGGAACGCATTTGCCATGGCATTGTTTTGATGAGTTTCTGCAATGTCACAACATTTTTTTTCTGTCCAGAGTTGCATTATTTTTTTCTCCAATATCTTCGGACTGCTGTCTTCTCTAGCACATCCCAAAGATTCTCAGTGGTTTTCAGCTCTGTCCCATGCTCCCTGAAACACCCTCACAATTTTTGCTCGATGAATCCTGACATTGTCATCTTGGAATATGCCCGTGCTGTCAGGAAAGAAAAATTCCATTGATGGAGTTAACCTGGTCATTGAATATTGTGAAGTAGTCAGCTGACCTCATCACGTTGCTGAACCTAGAACCTGAACAACTGCAGCAACCCCAGATCAGAGCACTGCCACCAGAGGGTTGTACAGTAAGTACTAGGCATGATGGGAGCATCACTTTATCCGCCCCTCTCTCTCTTCTTCTTCCTGATGCGCCCATCACTCTGGCACAGGGTAGATCTGGACTCATCAGACCACGTGACCTTCTTCCACTGCTCCAATCTTGATGCTCCCAAGAAAACTGAAGCCTTTTTTTCCCAATTAGCCTCTGTGATAAGCAGTTTTCTTAAGGCTACAGTTTAGTTTAGTCCCAATCCCTTAAGTTTTCTTCACATTGTGTGTGTGGAAATGCTCTTACTTTCACTATTTAACAAGAGCTCTACTGTTGTTGTTTTTTAGAATTTGACTTCACCAAACCTTTAAGTGATCGCGATCATTCAAGATTTTTTTCCAGCCACACGTCATCCTGTAAGATGACGGTTTCCCACTATCCTTCCAGTTTTTAATAATGCGTTGGACAGTTCTTAACCCAATTTAACACAGGTTGTGTCTTCTGACATGGTTGTTTAAGAAATGAGAAACTACTCACTGCATCAGTTAGGGTTACATAACTTGTTGCCAGCCGAAACATAATTATCCATGCAGTAATTATCCAATCGGAGTTTCTTGTGTATCTGCTTAGTTAAATCCAGGTGGTGACTTTTTTTTTTGGATGGGCAGTGTACGTGTCAATATAAATAAACTCTGCCAGAGTTCACGCTGCTTAGTATCTCAAAGACACATTTGTTTTAGTGTACAGAAATGGGAACAACCCTATTGTGCCTGAGAAAATTAAGATGAATCAAAACAGTGTATATACTAGTTTTGTTTTTTTTAAATTTGGAAATGTTTGCAGAGAAAACAATTTTATTAATCGGCGTAGTCAACATGTTTTATATTTAAACTTTGTATATGATGATGTGGATAATATTTGGTGAAAAGACCTTCTGTGTCTAATATATTAGAATGAGTAAGGTCAAATCTGGTCATCTGGAAATGAAAATCTAAAACAGAAGAAAAAAAAAAAACAAATCTGACAAGTTGGTAGGATTTTTCACCCAAGTGGAGAATCATTCATCAAAAAAATAAATAAATAAATAACTGTACTCAATTTATGTACAAACCAGTTTTGCATAATGTGAGAGGAGAGAGGTGGATTTGATTCCAAGGAAATTCATTTCATAATGAATGCATGCAAATCCTTACCATGCTAAACGGCGTGTGTCCTGAGTAGATGCGAGGCCCTGCAACATCTTTCTCTTTTCTGCATCATAGGTGGCATTTGCGTATTTGCTGAACAACATCGACCAGTCTGCATCTGACTGAGCAGCCACTGTAAATACGACTTGCTGCAGATCACCTGGAATCCTACAGAATTAAACATAAAAAAAAGAGGGAAAAAAAAAAAATTCAGTTTTTGCAATCTTCTTCCTAAAGCACAATGTGAAATCTTTTACAAGCATTTCAAGAGTTTATAAATTATATTTGTAAAACTGTGTTTCAACTGTTGCCACCATGACCTTGACAAGAATGCACAAAATCCTTTGGTTCTTTACTTACCTAAAGGTCCCATTGGACTCTACATACTCTTGGAACATGGCTCTGGCTTGCTTAGTGCAGTTTTCTTCTCCTAGATTGCAGGCTGTTTGCAGGAGGGCTGTACGCAGTTCCTGTCTGGACACACGCTCCTCCTTCCCCCACGTTTGTTTGCTCATCAGAGATCCAAACTCCTTCAGAATGTAAACCTGTAACATTTAAGAAAAAGGAAATGGTTTCATGAACACACAGAAACCATGAGCTCAATTCATAGTTTAGTATGATTTAACTGAACTCATGTTGGGTTTTTTTTCTCAGAGACCTAGAATATTAATTTCTATCTTGTATGCCCCAATACGAGAACCCATAAAAAAAAAAATTTAAAAAAATCTCTTTACCCTCTCAAATCAAATACACGTAACAGAACTCAAGTTACTGAAGACTGACATAAGTTCTTAACTTAGGTACTGCATGAAGCACATATTCGTTTTGAGTAGTTTTATGTTGTGTAATTGTGTATAAATGTATAGTACCCTCATGCGAGCTGCAAGAAGAGACTCCTGTCTTTTATCAAGCAGCATGTAGATGGTATTGAGCTGTAGTAGAGCTTCTGTCACAGGAGCAGTCTCGGTTTCACTGGACATATAGTTCAATAGATTTAGGACTAGACCGAAGGATACACGTCCTAATCTGTTGACCAAATGGGATAGAGAGGAAAAATGGAACATAAATGTGAAGTCAAAATAATGAAAAAGACTTTCATCACTGAATACAGTTATCAAAATACTACTTAAATTGTCTTTTATACCTGGACAGAGCAAAGATGTTATGTATGAGAGAGGCACGGTCCTCGTGTGAAAGAACACTGACGTTTTGGGACAAAGCATCAATAAGAGCAGGCCAACCTTCATCTCCGTAGTGAACAATGTAGAAGCCTGTGTTTCTGTAGTTCAGTTTCAGCCACTTTACACTTTCTGGCACCTTAAAAGCGGCTTAAAAGGAAAAAAAAAAATTGCTATTTGACATGGTATCCAAAACACTTGTGAAAGGCTCATGTTTTGTATTTTACCTGATTTGTTCTTCAGCGTAAACACCTGTCTGCATTCATAAGCCAAACTACAGCTGTCGTTTACGTATGTTACTGGAATATTCCACAAGCTAAAGAGAATAGACAACCCAGTTAGGTAAGCGTTGTGTGTGGATAATCTGCGTTTGACGTGATGAAACCCACCTGGAAGTGTGTGTGTCATTGTCAGATGTGAGCAGGAAGTGCTCCTGTGTGAGGGTCACCTGGTCTCCCTTGCGACTTACAGTGACCAGTGGGAAGCCTTTCTGTGTTGTCCATGAACTCATCATTTCGGATACATTCTGATGCTGAGTGGAAACCTCCACCTGTGGACACAACGAGAAACATTATTGTGCCATCCATATACTGTTCATGCTTTATTATGGAAACTGGGAGTAAAAAAGAAAAGATATTATCTAACTCCAAATAGTATATACAGGAATATATATATGACATACAACCTTGATTCCAAAAAAAGTTGGAACAGGGCGTTGTTTACATTGTGTAGCATCCGCTCTCCTTTTTAAAACGGTCTATAAACATCTGCTTGAGTTTTAGTAGAGGAATGTTGATCCATTTTTGTCTGATAGAGGATTCTAGCTGTTCAACCGTCCTGGACCTTTGTTGCAAGATTATTTTGCAGAACAGTTTTCAATTTGCCTCAGACCATTTTAGACAAGCTAAGCGAAGACGGACGTGTTTGTGGATCGTGTTCACATGTGGATTCTTCTTTGCATGATACAACTTTAACTTGCATTTGTGGATTGCACAGCAACTGTGTTCACTGACACTGATTTGTAGGTGTGTTCCTCAACCCATGCAGTGATTTCCAGTAGGGAAATGCCTGTTTTTAATGGAGTGCCACTTGAGGACCTAAAGAGCATGTATCTCTGTGCACAGACAGCGACTAGGGGACCAGACTCTCCTCCTGACACTCCCACAATTTTTAGATTCAAGATTGGTGAACCCTTTTCCCAGTTTTACGTCAGAGTTTCAGACTCATTTATACCCAGTTGTGTTACTTAACTGTTGCAATTTAACCTATATAGTTACAAATGCTCCTTCACCGTGATTTATACCTTTCTTCATTTTTAATTTGAGCCAGTTACTTTTCCAGCCTTTTGTTGCTCCCATTCCAACTGTTTTGAGATGTGTTGCTGCCATCCAAGTCAAAATATGCTAATATTTTCCACAAAATGGTAAAATGACTCGGATTTAACATCTGATAAGTTCTTAATGTTCTATTGGGAATAAAATATGGGTTTATGAGATTTGCAAATCTTTGCTTTTTGTTTTTATTTTTACACAACATTTTTTTTTTTTAGAATTATGGTTGTATAGACAAATGGCATATAAAAGTTAAAATACAATGTTATTAGACTAAGTAACATGTTTTCTGATGAATAAATCAAGCATCGACTCAACTCACCACAAGCAAATCAGAACTGGGCAGGGCCATTCAGATTACACGTCATTTACAGTGGCAAATACAATATTAATTTTGTTCATACAGAGATTTCAGTGCCTGCTATCTGTTTCCAAACTGCAGATAATGGAAAGATTTCAGTTTAGTATGTGGTAGAGTAAGCACTCGGGCTCAGTACTGCATTGTATAGCATATCTGGCTTCAAGGGTTATTGAATGTAATTTAGTTCTAGATTTATGTCGCACGAGAGCTGTAAAACCACTTTGAAATAAGGTCTCCCCTGCTGAAGAGAGAAGGTGGGGTGCTGTTGAGCGGCTCACTGCCTCATTAAAAAAAAACAGGTTGCTGCAAATATACCTGTAAATGTTTTAGTTGATAAATAGAAATGTGCTATTGCTTTGTGGTATGACGGCCAAAACACTTCACAGACATTTCTTGAAGACGTCAGGTGTGTTGGCTTGTGAAAAAAAAATGGACATGTCTCCTTTAAGGAATAAACATAGTTTTGGCTCATAAAGCAAAAATAATAACTTGTCCATTACAAAGGAAAGTAACACACACATACCTGTGTGAAGATGTTCCAGAGGTCATTAGTGTCAGTATTCGATCCACTGAACTGATTTAGATATTGAATTAAGCCCTTTCTGAACTGCTGATCCCCTGGCAGGGAAGCATTCAGCATCATGAGAATAGATGCACCCTGTAGGCAGAAGTACAAATCAGTGATTAGACCTAAAGACAAGTTGGATCTAGTTTCCTTAAAGGACACAGCATCTAATTATCTACTGATTTGTGAAAGTTTACCTTCTCATAAGAGACCGAGTCAAACATTTCTTCAACTTGTTCTGGTGTGTTAACCTCAGTCGACACAGCATGAGAGGAGTTTAGCGCATCTTTGTCCATGGCTCTGAACCGTACTGACAGGAACAAATTACCCTGCAAATATTCAAATAAAACTTACAGCAAAAGAAGACTAAATTATTAGCCTAAAAAGGAAGTGGCATTTTATGAGTCAAGTGCTCAAACTTACAGCATCCAGCTCAGGCAAAACAGTTTGCAATGACATATATTGCATGTAGGTGGCAAAGCCTTCATTGAGCCACAAGTCATTCCACCACCTCAAAGTTACCAGGTTTCCAAACCACTGCAACACAGCACCAGAACATATTCAAGTACACCAAACATATTCACTGTCTCTGGTCTTTAGGGAAAACACAAAGGAGAGAGGACACTTTACCTGATGTGCAAGCTCATGCGCGATGACAGAGGCAACTACTTGTTTTTCCAGAGGGGAAGAATCGTTGCCCACCAACAAAGTTGTTTCCCGAAAAGTGATGAGTCCCCAATTCTCCATGGCTCCTGCCAGGAAGTCAGGGATGGCTACCAGGTCTGAGAAAAGAGAAAGTTAGCATTTAAAGGCGTAGAAAGGGCAGACAAAGATAAGATCAAGCG
>JBAMYA010043518.1:0-13297 GCA_037176975.1 Arrhamphus sclerolepis | reverse complement strand
TGATTTCTCCTAAAGGAAGCATGTATAGAGAGAAGAGCGTGGGTCCAAGACCAGAACCCTGTGGTACTCCACAGCTGGCCTTAGTACGACTGGAATAATCATTATTTATGAACAAACTGAAAGGTGAAGTGTTAATGTACATAGAAAGAAAAGATGCTTTACCTTTTTTAACAGTAGCATCAGTTAAGATGCCAGCTTAGATCAATAGGGAGAGTCGCACCCAAGAATTTGCAACGTTCCACCATCTCTACCTCAGTTCCATTAATGATGACAGCAAGAAAAGGTTTCTGTTATGTCCAATATCAATTACTAGCTCATTACTTCTAAAAATCATCTCACTTTTATTTTAGCATCACTTAGTATGTTTAATACGGAGCCCCCGAAGGCTCATGAGAAATATTTTATAATGAATCACAAAACGTGAGCTCAATTTGTAAAAACCTGCTCTGGTTTTACTAAAGTGTGCAGTCGTTTCAGTAAAACGTGCCCTCGTTTTATTAGATCGTACACACTTTTCCTAAATCATGGACTCATTTTGCAAAATCGTGAGCTTGTTTTGTTTTTGTTTTTTTAAAGTCTTCTCGATTTACTTAATCGAGTGGTATAATCTAATCCAGGTTTTGGGTCTAATCCAGGCTTAGGTCTAGATCTTGTGGCTTAATACTGGGGCATGGTCTTAGGTGGTCTGACAGTCAGAAAATGAGGAAAATTTATCTATTTTGCATTTTTACAAAACAGAAAAAGGTTTCATGAATCAGAAACTGTGTTTGATGTTTTCCTTATTATCTAACACGGTGTAATCCAGGTTTGAGCAGTTTATGTGTGTGTTTATTGTGGTTTTTGATCTGGGCCTGTTATAAAACGGTCTTATTGCTCTAAACGGTGGTGGAGTAGCCCTTTAATCTCCTGGCGAATCAGAAGCTGTGAATTAGAAGATAACTCCTGGGTCATCAAAACTCCTCATGTGGCTCTGCGAGCCAGCCTGGGAGGAGTGATGATGACGGGAGCACAACTTATTTTAAAAGAGAGGACTAGTACACAAAATGAGCACTCGGCTAAGTACATCGAGAACACTTTAATTTTAAAGACAAGCTCACGTTTTTTGATTCATCATAAAATATTTGTCATCATGAGCCTTCAGGGGGTCTGTAGTTCACTGCTTTTTTCAGCCAGACACAGTTAATATTGATCTTCCTTTTAGTTATAATATCATGAGTTGTGTTGAAGTGTTAAAATGCTGCAGATAGGAACACTGAAGCAATGTAATAGCCAGCTAGTGGGTCAGACATTAGTAAAGAAAGATACTATTCTATTTGCTTCAATGGTCCTGTCTGTTTTTAGAGTCTATTTCTTTATATCTCATCAAAGTTTGAGTTATTGTTTTTTTTTTCCTCTTTTAAAATGTGAGACGAAGTGTTAGTAGAACATTATTGTGGTCAGAGATAAAGACAGGAGGCTGGATGTTTCTACACTGAGGAAACGTCAAACAAGGTCATGAGCTTCGGACAATCACACATGCTCTCTGTGTTTCTTTAGAAGAACAGTGAGGGTCTAGTTCTGCAATGTTTAGATTGAAGAACAGTGTTTTAAAAGTGCACACCAGGGTGTGTTTTGAGAAACTGCATTTCTCTTCCGTTGTTCTCCATATTTGCCCAAACTGGGTCAAACAGAGAAAGAAAAGCAACTCAGAACCTTAAGTAAGTTGTAGGCACTGGTGACGAAAGCCGTCTGGATTTAACCAGCTTTTCCATCAGTGTTGGATCTGCATTGTTGACGTTCTTGCAGCTGTGATGTAATGCTGGTGTTTGTCCACGGCAGGAAGGGTTCTGGGAGTTAAACACAGACCTGGGAGAGTTGTTAAATCTCAACGTGGACGTCTTCGCTAACGTGTACCTCAAGAAAAAGGGGATCCATTCTCTGGGTGAGAACCTTTTACTTTTCAAATGAAACAGGAACGTTTGCATCTTTCTTTCTATAAAACAGTAGCACAAAGTAGATGTAAGAGCCTGCGTGTTCACAGAACCTGCCGGCTGAATATGGACGCTGGATGCTTCAGGTGTCTGTGAAGAAACATTTTGCAACTCAAAAGCATGTCATCACTTCCTGTTTATCTTTTATTTATTTATTTTTAATTCCCCTTCTGGAAACTTTGAAGAAACTTGTTGCCAAAGAATGTGGAGCTATTATTCAAAGGACGAATATGACATCAGTTTAGAGGCCTAATGTATATGCAAAACAAAAGCCCAGAATCTGAGAACCAAGAATCTGAGAACCAAAAACCCAGAATCTGTAACTGAGAGTTCAGTCATCTCTCTCAGTTCCACTTTTCTTTATCGTCATCAGTTCTAAAACCATCTCTATTTTCAAATCATCTTTCTCAGTTGTGTGTTTTCTTGTTGTGGTTACAGTTCTGAAATAAGTGTCAAATCAGCGCCACATTAATCAACAGCAGAGGAGGCAGGACATATCTGAGATCTAGTAGCTCATTGGCTGCTGAATAACCTGGTAATCTTAGCCTCATACATGCTAAGTAAGACAGTTGAACTTTTGCTAGCAGATTTGAATTCCTTGTTTCCAGATTCTCTAAAGCCAGGTTTGTCAGCTGAGGGTCAGCACTCCACAGCCCGGTCCATTGGCCGTTACCCAGAATGCAGTGCTCTGGGCCCATACAGACCCTCCTGCAGGTGGTGGGCCCACAGGAAAACCCATGTAGATCATTTAGGCTGAGCCCAGCTGGACCACATGGGTGAAGATCTGACCACCAGGCATTCGCCAACTAGCCCCTCCCCCAGGCCTGCCTCCAGGGTGGGGTGACCCTAGTCAGGCCACTGACATTGAGCTCCTGATTTAAAACTCTCCTATATTAGTCGACTGAATTGTCCCTGGTCCAGCCTGTCACCCAGGACCTATTTGCTTCAGGAGACCTTACCAGACAACAGCAAATTCACCATGTGTTTCCACGCTGATGACCCCCAGTTCTACCTTTCCAGCAGACCTAACGCCACCCTCGCACCCTGCTCTTTATCTGAGATAAAATCCTGGTCCATCTCAAATTCCCTAAAAGTGATAACAGAGCAATCCCCCATCCCCTCTCCCTCCCCTCCATAAGTGGGGCTGAAGGACATCTCCCAGGGAAGGCGTTTCAGACATTTCCAACTGGGGGAGACCATGAGGCAGACCCAAGACACACTGGAGAGACTCATTAGAAGGCCTTGGTGTCCTCGTCTGAACTGGATAAGGTCTGCATGGAGGGAGCCAGGAAATGTTCAAACTCTTTGTACTGTGTTTGTTTCAGGTATGAGGGCCCATGCTGACATCCTGAGGATGGTGGCCACTCTTCTGGTCCTGCAGCTGGTGCGGTTGGAGAAGCTGGAGGAAGGAAAACTGCTGCACAGTTTGTTTCAGATGGAGAAGTCTTCTCAGCTCAGGTCTGTCCAGGAACACAACAGCTGAGACTAAACTTACACCACACTGAAAGTCAGACGTCCATCGCACACATCTCAATGCCATGAGACACGAGCCTACGTCAGGTTCTGGAAGGTAGACACAGAAGCTCCTACTGGGAAAGCACTTGGTAGTTTGGTGCCTGGAACCAGTTGTGAGACCAGTTGAGTACTGGGACTGTGTTGTAGGGATGGAGGCACTGTATGTGACCGATTCTTGAACTGGCATGTGTGGCGGGAAACGTGCTGGAACAGAGCTGTCGGCCTCCATCATCACCATGGTTACTCTTATTAACTAAAACCAGCGATGTCATCAGATTTCCCGCTAGTTCCCAGACTTGGACACAACATTTTGTCATCAAAGCTTAAATTACGTGAAATTTACAACTTATGTGAAATCTGAAATTTTGTACTTTTGTACAAAAATAACCTTTTTGTACTAGAATCTTTTTTTTTTTCCATAAGTTTTTTTTAAAAACAAACCTTTTTCATAAGTTTTTTTTTAATTTTTGTTATGAAATCTCAAATTTCATGAAAAAAACTACTTATTGTAAAATTGAGAATTTTGTACTAAAATCACATTTTTTTCCTCTAAACATCACAAATATAAAAATTTGAATATTTCCATGTAAAAAGGCTAATTTTGTGGTAAAGTTGCAAATTTTGAAAGAGTGAGACTTTAAAATTCATAGTCACAAATGTCACAAAGTTATGACTTTTTAAATAACTTTTTGCAACATTTTGACATAAAAGTTCTGTTTAATTTAAACTTTTTGTCCTAAAATTAGGAGTTTTTAGAAAAGTTAGCAACTTTTTTTTTTGAACAATGTTTTTTTTAGTGATTTTCAATCGGAATATACATATGACACATCACTTTAATTACACACACAAAATAAATAAATCATTTTTAAATAATTAAATTTATTAATTAAAAAAAAAAAAGTACACATACACAGAAAAGGAAGCTGTCGCACTCAGTTGCTTTACAGATGAGTATAATCTGTTGTTTTTGGAGAAAGCCCATTAAGGGTGCCCACACCTCCTCTAATTCTTGTGCTAATTACATACGTTAGCTTGTCTAATCTAACTCACATTGCCATCTCTCTAATCCAGGATTTTTTAGAAGCTGGTTCAGTCCGTCTCCAAGATAAAGCAGCCATCCTTCAGGCCTGCAGGAGGCCAAAGTTGATTGAGTCTGTCCCTAAAATACAAAGTTTTGCTAAACAGGGTATCTGGATGCTTGTGATTTTACTGAGTGCACACAACCATCTCCCAATAAGCTACCAGTTTAGGACATTTCCATGCGCAGTGAATCAAAGTACTTTTCTCAGTGAAACATTTCACACGTATCTGGAATGACAGGGGAGCATTTATTGAGTTTCTGGGGGGTTATGCATGTCCTCATTAGCCACTTGTGTTGCGGCAGTTTCATTTGAGTATTAATAGTTTGTGACTGAGCTTTTGCCCACTCAGCTTCTCCAGTATCTTCTCCAGTATCTAAACTCCATGCCCTCCTCCTGTCACGACTAGATTCCTTGTCGCGTGGGACAAGTGCTTCATATAGTGTAGAAATTTGCTGCTTCCCACAAGACTCGAAGCAGGACGGTGGCGGCTCGTGTGGCCTGGTGGTGCTTTGATGAGATGAAGAGTTTCTATTGAAAATACAAAAGTGTTGCTTTGGAACCCCAAATAGGTGGGAACTGAAAGCGATGGGCTTAAAGCACATACCAATAGTATTTTTAAGGAAGGAATATGTTTTGTTTTCTTTAAGGTTTTAAGATCTGCTGAATATAAATAGAGGCTTAATGGCAGCCTTGATATTGATGTCTATTAAATATAAAGCCATGCTGGGGGAGATTGTGTGACAAAATAAAACATAGCGCTGCCACTGTAATACCATCTGTAATCCTGCTCTACGTCTAATTCTAGATTTTCTGTTTTTCAGATAAACCTACAAAATGTCTTTAAAAAAGGATTTTGACATTGGTATTGGAAGTGATTGAAACAAAAATTAAGTCATCTTAATTAAGTTGATCCGGCCAATCATTAATTTTAGCATTGTCATCAATTCTTCAAGCGAGTCTCATACCTCTCATCAGCAGGTCATAGTTCGCTTTAACAACTGGATTATAATTTGGAGTTAGTCTTAATTCCATGATGGGTAAAGCCCTCCTTTGCATAAAGAAAGGTGTACAACTGGATTAATTCTGTCATCTTTGTTCAAGTATAGAAGATTTGGCGTCGTTAACACTGTATCCTGAAAACTGAGCAAATTCATTAATTAAATGTAATAATGTTGGAACACTGAAAAATGAGCAACTTTTAGCTGTAAAAATCTGTTTCAAGCGTTTCCTAAATCCTGATTTTCTCATGTCAACCAGCTGCTCCACCTCAGTTATTCCACTTTCTGATGTCAGAACAGTCAGTCACATTGAAATTTTCTCAGAATTATTTGTAGTTATTAGTTTCTGAAAGTCTGTACATACTCTCGCGGGTCAGATAAAATGAAGTGGCGGGCCGGATGTGGCCCGCAGGCCTTGAGTTTGACAGATGTGCCAGACAGACATGTCAGAAGTGAGAGATGGTCTTGGGGGGGGGGGATGCTGAGTCAGATAAAACCTCTGACTTCTGCTGGTCCAATAAGAAGTGGGGAGGCGGTTTCCCTTAGACGGGTTCTCCTTGTGGTGGGAACTGTACCATGGCCAGCGTTCATGCTTGAAATGATCCTGGAGGACAAATCCCAGAAGTGTTGAAGTGAAGCGAATCAAAAGCACATCTGGATGAAGAATCGTGTTGAAAGATTTAACTGATGCTTTGTTCAGTGGTCGTTTACATGATACTACACTCAGCTTGTGGTCCATCATCATCCTCAGGACTGTGTGCCGTTTGTCTCCTCCAGGCCTCCATACTGGCAGCAGGTGAAGCGTGCGGTGGACTGGGTGCGCTGGGCGGACCAGCAGTATCCGTGCATCTGCAGCCGACTGGAGTTCGGCCTGAACTGGGAGTCCTCCACGCGGCAGCTGCTGGGCTACGAAGGCCTGCCTCCTTTCTCACCTCTGATTGGTCTGGAGCTGCAGATGATCACTACTGGTCCACTGAGCCGCTTGGCGTGAGCCCAGGAGGTGGAGGTCTGATACGAGTCTGGTTTTTAAAAGGAGATGGGGTCACCTGGGGAACTTAAATCATATATGAGAAGCCTTAGAAGACATAAGAGAGGAATCTAAACGGTCCCACATTCGTCCTCAAGGTGCCATCTTGTCTTTGTTTTTCTTAAGTTTGAATTATTTTCTTTGAATGGTATTAATTTGTATCAGCTTTACGTATTTTAAATATGCTTTTAGGAAAGGATGTTGCAGCAAGAACAGGAACATGTAAGAAGAAAATGCCTTTAATGTGTCTTTGCTGGAAGACATCTTTTTATATTTCTGTCTCTGAAGCTTGTTATTTTGTTAAAAATGTGAATTTTAAAATCAGTCATCTTCACTGAATGTAGCAATACCTCCTCCAACCATGTGGGGGCAGCATTGTTAGACAAGTGTTTAGTGTTTTTTTTTGCAAAGCATCTCCACTCATTATTACAGACAAATAATCAAATTAATTTGGATCTAATATTTTTACTGTTCTTTTATGAAAAATAGATAAGCATGCTCGTTAAAACTGATAAAATAAACACCAACTCAGCTCCCACCTGTTTCCACCAAGGAGCGACTAAAACCTAGCCTGGTCCTCACCAGACTAGTAATTCTATTCCATTTAATTCTCTTCACCACATAGTCTGGAAGCGCTCTGAAAAAACAGTCTTTTTTTATTTTATTTTATTTTATTCAGGAAGACTTCAATATTGCACTAAAAACTTTCTCCATGTTCTGATCAGTCTGTTTATGCCCTTCAGTACAGCAGAGATCTGTGTTCGTTCATTTGTTTTAATCCCTCTTTGTATTTAAAAACAATTAAAATCATCGCTGAACAACAGTAAGTGTGCTTTGTTTTGTTAAGAATACTGCACTTAAACTTAGATGGTTTGCTTTCTTAACATCTCCATTGTGGCAGAAAGAACCGCTCGTGCAGGTCAAAAGCAAAGACGTCAGAAGTCAGGACATAAATCTCAGAGCGTCTGAGTTTACTGCACATTTCAACCCAAAAAATATTGAAAACTATGTTGCTGGAGTATTTTTTTGAAAGCACAGAAACTGCAACAGAGCTGCCAGACCTTCAATATTCCAACATAAACTACTTCATCAACTTTCCTTACTCTGGGGATTCTCTAAAAAATTACATTAAATGAATGATGTGATCTGGATTTGTGAACAATATTCAGCTTTGGAATCTTTCAGCAAAGGATTATTTTATGTCACTGGAAGGATAAGTGGCACGTCATTGATTTAATTAACAAAAGCGCTCAAGAAAGGCACAAGTGTAGGCTCATGTAATTTAAAACAGATGTGGATTTTTGCCAGATAAACAAGACTGCTGTGTTATTGAAAAAGGCGCCACCTCATTTTTATTTTATGCTTGAGGTGGCGCCTGAACATTTTCATTGTTTCAGGTTAGTTATTCATAAAGTCTAAATGAGCCTCAGCTGAGGGCCTGGGTGCAGGTCAGAAAGGATGCTGTGGTGCTTGGAGCCACCGCAGCTGCACAGCTGGATTCAGAGAGCTGCACAGCTGGATTCAGAGAGCTGCACAGCTGGATTCAGAGAGCTGCTCATGCGTCAGCGGTCTTGTTCAGGGTGATGCAGATCATAATGACAGGGAGGAGGAGACATCTGGGACATCAAAAAACTGCAAGTGGGCCTGCCTAGACGGGCTGGCCACGCCCCCAGGACACCTGCGCCAGCAACAGCGCCAGCCCACCGAGGCAGGCTGACCACGCCGTTGTTGCCAGGATTGATCATGAAGAAACACCTTCATACAAACCAACAACAAAATGTTCTTTTTCCTAATTCATTAAATAAATGCATATATAAAAATGATTCTTTACCTTTGAAGGAACTCAAGTGTGGAGCTCAGATCTGCTGGATAATGATACTGAGGCAGTAGGAGGTTCCAAACATCGAAATGAAGTTGGGGATGTGGTCATTCATGACCTCACCATCTACACTCAGCATGAACCGTCCTGAAGCTCAGCAGGAGGTTCCTTCAAAGAACAGACACCTAAACAGCCGTTACAATCCCAAAGCAGTCTCAGCAAACTGGCTTTGAAGCAACACTTCCCAACACTAGCTTAGCAAAACTGATTATCAACACTTACCACAAGGATGCAGTGTCACAGGAAGCTTTCAACTCGGACTTCTTCTGCCAGACATGTTTGACAAAGAAGAGAGCATCTTCCACCATGCTGGACAAAGGTGAAGAGGGCAGCTTGGTGGAGCAGTGGTTAGAGCAGGTGGTCCATGTACAGAGGCTCCAGTAGTCCTGCAGTTCCACTCCCAGCCTGCAATCCTTTGCTGTGTGTCTTTCCTGTCTGGACACCATCAATAAAAGCCACTAGAAACCTCTATAAAGAGCACCGTAACCTCAGCATCTTCTGAGCAGCCCTCCACCAGTCCTCTCAGAACTTCCAGCTTGGTGACAGCCTGAAGAATTCTATTGCTCTTGCCTGAACAGATGCTTCTCTTGAAGTCCAGCAGCCATTTTCTCTCTCCATTTCTATACTGGTGAGGAAAGTCTCTTTCAGCATGAACCGTCTTGAGGCTCAGCAGGAGGTTCCTGCAAAGATCAGCCACTATTGGTCTGTTGTTGTAGAGCAAGATTAAGATGCTGCTGATTCCTGTGGCCATTGGTTTGTGCTTTAATGAACAGAATCAACAAAAGTTGTGTTTTATCTTTGGTTACAGGCCAAAAGAAAAAGGTGGAGGTTGTCAAAATTACTGGTTTGTTTTCTTGCTTGAATTGGTCTCAGTGTTGAAAGTAGATCAGCTTCCTGAATGAAGCGATAATCCTCAGTAGTCTCCACCCCCAACATCTGGAGTCTCTCAGCCAAAATATTTAAGACCAAATGTCAGAACAAGCAGTAAGCAATGAGGACACTAAGTAATTTAAAATGGAAAAAAAAAATCCAAAATTAATATAATCCCCCCAAAAATTGAATAAACCAGCCTCCCTATTTATACATTTAAAAAAACAAACATCCAGTGATGACTGAGCTTCCATACAGCTCGTACAGAACAGGCTGAGCTGTTCCAGTGCCTCGTTTAATTATTGGGGAGAGTTTTGTTTTGTGTTTGATGGAGAGGAAGTTGAACCAGGTTGAGATGTTATAGATGAGGATGGATTCAATGAGTGATTTATAAACCATCATTAAAATGTTTTTGCTGATGTTAAAAGAACTGAGCTTCTTGAGCAGGTGGAGACACTGTTGTGCTTTTTTGTAGACAAAGTCCACATGTTGGCCAAAGTACAGGCAAGTGTCAATCTCTGTCCCAAGATATTTGAAACTTTCCACCTGCTCCACAGTCAGACTCTGGATCTTCTGGGGTTGGAACAGGTATAGACTTTTCCCTGAGGACCCGCATCATAGCCCTTTAGTTTCTAAAATGTTGAGCTCTAGTGAGTCTTCAGCAAACGATGGACCAGAGTGAAAAGTCCATGAATCAAATCCTTGTGTGTGGATGTATGGAGTCCAGTTGTTTAGTGAATGTATCGCAAAGAATGAGACTCATTGGTTCCTCTTTTTGTTTTGTTCCTCTCGAGTGGATCCAGTTTTCCTTTAAGCTCACCCACCAGCAGATGGAAGTCAGGGCCATTGGTCTGGAGTCTGTAATCCTCATTCCAGATCCTAATGTTTTTGTGATTGTCCCCCATCTTTAGTCGTGACCTGTATCTCTGCAGCAGCAGGACGACATTATGATCGGAGAGGCCTAAAGGTGGATGTGGTTTTGATAAGTATGCCCCAGGTATCTTACCAAGGCACAAGTCCAGTATTTTCTGTCCTCTTGTTGGGGTTGTGACATATTGTTTAAGGCTTGGAAGATGTGCAGCAGTATTACACCTGTTAAAATCACCCAGTAAAAACACTGGCTGCTCTCCAGTTTGAATTACAGCTTTGTTGTAACTCTCTGTTATGCAGCTAGATCAAAATCAGGTCCTGGGACATACACTGAAATAACTCTTGAATCAATATTTACTTCGAGTGCAGTCAGTTTTACAAGCTTCATGAAAGGCATTACTGTTTTAAAACCATCATCGAGAGCATGTTTAAATTATTAAAGCATCTTTAAGTTAGGAATTCTTATTTATTTGAGTGTCACCACTGCCCCCCCTTAAAATTCATCAGAGTATGTTTATCTTTATTTTATAGCAGATTAGCCTGGTTGTTGTTGTTTGAAACACGTGGTTGGAATCTGGTCAGAAAACATGGGGAAGGCCAGGAGAGAAAGACGTGTAGGTTTCTTTTCTTTCAGGTAATGTCGACGGCGGATTGCAGGTTGGACCCGGAGAAGACCACATGATGGCGGTGACGGACTGGACAGACGAACAGAAGGGACCAGAGCAGCCAATGGGAGAGTCAAGTCTAAACCGCGGCTCCTCCCCACCTTTAGTGACGCACATTTCTGTATAAATTGTTGTTGTGTTGTTTAATACGCTCTCTTCTTTTTGCTAGAGACTACCTAGAATCATAGGAAAAAGATTCTAACAAAACCAATAACAAGAACTGATAAAAACCAGAATAGATGGGCAGAACCGGAACCACAACCAACAAAATCTTAACAAAACCCAACCCTATCATGGTAAAACCCAACATCACCATGGTAGAACCCAATATTACCATGGTAGGAACCAACATCGCCATGGTAGGACCCAACATCAGCCTTGTAGAACCCAACATCACCATGGTAGGAACCAACATCGCCATGGTAGGACCCAACATCAGCCTTGTAGAACCCAACATCACCATGGTAGAACCCAATATTACCATGGTAGGAACCAACATCAGCGTGGTAGGAACCAACATTGCCATGGTAGGAACCAACATCAGCATGGTAGGACCCAACATCGCCATGGTAGGGCCCAACATCAGCATGGTAGGACCCAACATCGCCATGGCAGGACACAAAATCATCATAGTAGGAACTAACATCGCCATGGTAGGACCCAATATTACCATGGTAGGAACCAACATCAGCATAGTAGGAACCAACATCGCCATGGTAGAACCCAATATTACCATGGTAGGAACCAACATCACCATGGTAGGACCCAACATCAGCCTTGTAGAACCCAACATCACCATGGTAGAACCCAATATTACCATGGTAGGAAACAACATCGCCATGGTAAGATTAGAAAGACACTTTGAATCTTTGACTATTACAAACACAGTCCTGTGTGGTCCAGAGCAGCTGCTTTTACAGAGACCTTAATATCTGCCAAAACTCAGTTCATTAAGGGTTTATGAGAAGCAGCACAGGGCAGAAACTTGCTCTGACAGAGGCAGTTCTTAAATCCTACTGTTTTGTTTTGTGTTTTATGTAAATTTGAAAATAATCTAGTTGTGTTTTGTTATGAGTAATGTTTAAGGAATCAGTAACATTTATCCTCATCAGTTACCAGTGAATTAAATACGTTGTGCATATTGTAGCTGTTATGTGTGTTGTGTTATATTGCGGGACTCAGAGGAAACTTCACAAGTCCAGAGTTCAGTGTGGAGGTAGCTTCATACAAACTGCTGCTGCTTTTTTGTTCATCTTCAGCCTAATATAGCATTGTGGGTATGTATTTGTAGATTTAAGTCGTTTCTAGACCACACATCATTTTTATATCTTTATGTTTTGTTATATTTGATATGAGAGACATGCAGTTTCTGCGGTTACGTACAATGTTATTCATTCATTCTAGTTGATGAAGTGCAGAGAATTTGTTTGCATAATTTGATTTGTACATATATTAATTAGGATTTGTATGAGCACAGTAAGATTTATTTATGCTGGAAGTCGTATGCAACATATAACATAGTTCTGATTGTATCATATGCTTTTATATGTTTTAGTTTCACTGTTCTGCATCATTAAATCTGTGGACTGGAAACCATCATCTTCAGAGTCATGATGTTAGGAGAGTTTAGCTGGCTGTCAGTGTGTAAACAGAGTACACCGAAGGCAGCACAACTACATACGACTTATTTGTGAGTTATTTATATGTTGACTTCATTTTTGTTTTCCTGTTTAAAAAAAAAATCAGACAGAGGCATCCTGTAGTGCTGAATCATGCTTTATTAAATCAATAATTGGAGAAAAACTCAAGGAGGCTGCGAAAATAATCAATGCTACAAATCTAACTTCAATCCAATCAAAGTGCAGGGCGACACACAGCATTCGCTTTGATCCAGCAGGAGCTGGTTTAAACTGCTGCATGTGTGCTTGACGCCGCCCGGCTTGACTGACAGGTGAACATCTACAAACTAACACACAAACACACTGCGCACCTCCAAGAGGGAGCTCTGTTTCTGCGATCAAGCGCCAGGTGGACTCTTGTTACGTTTTATTGGCCAGGTTGATGGAACTGCTGAAGAGCCCGCGGTGGCGGTCGGTCGCCAGAAGCAGAGCACAAAACACAAAAACACTTGTGCTCAGGCAGTGCAGGCCGCTCGCACTGTGAGCTTGTCATTGAAATGGCGATATGACATAATCAGTCAGAGCGCGAGGTCCAGTCGTCCTGCTTACATGAGGGTAAATGCAAACAGCACTCAGGATCTCACGCTCCTGTTACCATGCTAAAGCACTGCTCTATTTTTCTTTCTTCCAGCAGTGTGTTCATAGCTTTGTCTCTAGGTTGAGGAAACATCAACAGGGAGCCTCTCTACCTGTTGAGGCAATCTTAAGACATCAACTTTCCGTTGAGGCACAGAGTTTAGTT
>JBAMYA010043517.1:0-13298 GCA_037176975.1 Arrhamphus sclerolepis | reverse complement strand
TACATACATACATATATATGTATGTGTGTATGTGTGTGTGTGTGTGTGTATATATATATATATATATATATATATATATATATACACATATATATATGTGTGCGTGTGTGTGTGTGTTTGTGTGATTCGTGAAGCAAAATCTTACCGTGGCCGTCCACGCATCCACTTTTAAAATCGCCCTCAAACTTCATACCATCGAAGCGAGTGAAGACCCCGGCACCTTGAAACTTCCCCTGAAGAAATTCACCTTCATACCTAAAGAAACATTCACAAAAATGTGTAATTCCTTTCCAACTTTGCAATTCCTGAGCAGTTAGAAGGGGAAGACCATCTTCAAAAAGCAGTGTTTCACAGGAACATTTTTTCTTTTAATCGCTGGAATAAGATGCTGCTATTGGGGGAGAAAAATGAATTTAGAGAAATAATAGAAATAGAAATTGCAATCTAGCTATCCCTAGATAAAATGCAGGGATTGAAAGTAAAAAAAAAAGAAAAAAAAGCCTTTAGAGAGGAGAGATGTCATGCGGAACAACAAATTCATCTGAACACATGATGAACGTGTCAAACCAAACAAGACAAGTAGTCACATCACGAGCAGGACGCACTCGCTTTATCACAGTGCAGAAGGTGAGACTTTCTCACAAACAAACGCAAGACATCAGGGTCAGACAGCCACAAAAGTACATAATCATGTACTTTTGAGTTTAGTGCTCTTTAGTAAGAGCACTAAACTCAGCTTAAACATTGGCAGGAAAAGAATACTGATTTGTAATTTGTGTAATTTGTGAGATGTGTGAGAGGTTGCATAGCAAATAAAACTGAATGTGGATCTTGTACATAATTTATCACCTTTTCTTTTTCTGCTGAAAGTTACAAGAAAACGCGTCCCCGCTGGACTCTATGAAACTACAACTATTATTCAAGCAAAAGACTTCTCACGTCTTCAGGTTTTCTCTCGTATCCTTAAGGAATGAATCAAATGTTTTGTTCAAGTAAAATCATAAAACACGGCACTGAACAGGCTGCACACATGTTCTTCATCCTGCGCTGTGACGTACTTGAATATTTCACATTCATCTATTGAATTTGAATTGCAAAAATTATTATATCTTTGGGGTGAAAATGTCACACCACTAAATAAAAATTTACTCTGAGAATTAAATAAGGAAAAAAACACAACAGTTATTTCAGCCCACTTCTGAATGACCCACAGCCACTAAAATGACAGAAAAAGAAGTACTTAAAAAATAACCAAATGTTCATGAAATAAAAGCACCCAGAGCTCAAATACAGATTCTTCTTAACCTCCATCCTTCTCCACATCTGCTTTTCTGCTACAATTCACTTTTTCCCTTTTTCTCTTTATATCTGACTGTGGCGTAGCTCACTGCAATTACATTTATTCTCTGTGGATTTTAATAGATGATCTTCTGTATAATACCACTGAAACTTTAGAAGAAAAAATGTTATCAGAAAAAAAAAAAAGTATGAATGTGATCCAAATCTGCACAAAACCTTTTCATGCTCAAAACATTTCAGCAGGTTTAATGAAATCCAGCTTGGGCTGCTTTTTAGAATCATGCTAACAAACAAAGAGGCGACAGCTTGCAGTTTGAGGGAGAAACAGTAATTATTTATGATGAATGTTTGTTGCGAGGTTTCGCCATATAAAGAACCAAGCTTTGACAGAACTTTGAAAATTGTAAACAAAATATAAGCACATTCCAATGAAAATAAAATAAAATACGCTGCAAAATATATTTAATTAAATAGGTAAAAGAGAAATTCTAATGATTTCCTGCCCGCATTTTATTGTAATCTGAAAAGCTTTAATGTTCTAGGGTGATTAGAAACACAAAATTTCCTCCTCAAGGATTATTTAAGGATGATTGAACTGAGTTATAACATCTTAAAATAAACTTAAGGAGTGACCTTAAATACAGAGAAATGGAATGAAAATAGTTTAAAACGGATGAAGGAGAGGAGGCACTCAGCTGGCATAGCTGCTGGCCAATTTCTCAACTTTAAAAAAAAAAAAAAAGCCTAAGCACAAACCTGGAGCCGTCAGGAAACACCAGGACCCCACAGCCGTTGAAGAGGCCGTTCTCAAACTGTCCAGTGTAGCACGTCCCGTCGCTGAACGTCAGCTGACCCAGGCCATGACGTAAACCTGCAAGTACCATGTTAAATAAAAGAAGGAAAGAAATTAATAACAAATATTACAAGTACAAAGGAGAGGATGCTGATGATGATGATTCTGAATCTACAAGGGAACAAACATCAAATCTGTTAACTATGCTGAACATGGAAACAACCTCCAGCTTCAAATTTATTCTTATTCATTTATTTTCCCCAGAATCATACTCAAAGTTTAATCTGCCTCAAACAAACCACACAAAACAGAACTACAACACAGTGCAAACTGACTCGGTCATCTGTGAAGCCAGGTGTCACCAGTGTGTGTATGTATGTGTGTATATATACACACACACTTATTTTTGTTATACAATACCAATTCCCAAGATGTTGTCAAATCTATTCTGTTGCAGTGGTGATAAAACTATGTAATCTCATAACTATAATGTAATGAAATTAGCAGTCATGAAGTACAGGTTGTTTTTTTTTTTTTTTCCTCAATCTAATGTTTTATTTCATCATCTGTGATCATCTGGTCCATGTCAGGTTTTAAATTTGGTATTAATACAAGCTCACATGAGCAACTCATGAAATAATAATACGCTATCACAACGTATTGGACATAAGTCAAGATAAAAATGCAGGACACAACTGGAAACTGCTACCTCAGTGCACTTCTTCAGCATTCAGGTGCTGTCCATCACATGCACTTGACTGATTATCATTAAAGTGAAAAAGATTAATCAATAATGAAAAACCTACAAAACATCTGCCAGTTCTCCCAGTGGTGAACATCTGACCATGTTTACCCACAAGGCCATCCATACGCAAAAAACTGCAAAACCAAGAAAACCAAGAAGTTACATCTTAGACTTTCCAGGCCTCAGTTAACATGTTAAATGTTTAGATTCATGACATTATAGTTAGAAAAACAGTAGACAAGTATGACTTGTTTGGAAAGGCTTTCAAGCCTCTTCTCTCTGAAAAAGAAAATGTCGGCACAGCTTAGGTTTGCAAAGTTATATCTGGGAAAAAAGAACAAAAAAAAAAATCTTGTGTTACTATTTGCCCTTGAATCCACAACACCAAGAGGTTTGTCCATAATACACAGAACATCGACACAAACTCTTCATAACAACTGTCAAGCATGACGGTGAAGGTGTGATGATCGGGGCTTGAGGCAATGTTCTAGAGACATGTGGGGCCATCTGTCAAAAAAGCTGAAACTTGGAGAAACTGGGTCAAAATGGCAATGAAGCCAAATATACAAACAAATGCACCGCAAAATGTCTGAAAAGATGTTGCAGTGGTTCAGTCGAAGTCCAAACCTCAACCTGATTTAAAAAAGTATTCTTGAATTTTAAGAAAAGCTATAAATTAATGTCCATAAATGTCCATAAAATGTTAAAAAGAAAAAAAAAGGGGTGTGCTTGGTTTTTTACACACTGTATTTTGGCTTTATTGTGCTTCAGTACATGCTGACATGGTGTAACAGGTCACACGTTGTTGCTCTTCTGAAGTTGTATTTATGTCATTTTAAGAAGTAGTGAGAAGCAGATGAATAAAAATAAAGTGCTCCCTGAGAAATGAGACAAAGGCTTCCCTCTAATTCTGCCACTAATTTTCTGCAGCTGATGATCATAGAAAACAGCACTCCTCCTTGCCAACCTCTATTAGCGACACAGGTGGAAATCAGGAAAATAACTGAGTGTGAAGCACAATTAAGCATGTGCTGAGGAGGTCCTCCAAGCAGAGGAGTAGGATTTAAAGAGAACTCACCCAGTGCCATGAAACTGGTGGACTGGGGAGCAGAAGATCTGGCAGGAGGTGGAGTGAGATGGATCTAAGCGTGAACTGGGATTGACCAGAGAAGGGTGCTTGGCAGGGGGCAAGGCAGGGGTGAGGCTAGTGAGTGTAGTTCCTTGCTCCCAGCTAATGGCAAAGTAAATTAGGCTGTCCATCTGTCAGGGCTGCTTAAAGAACCGCTCTCTGCCTAATCTCAGCCTGGTTTTCACAGGAGATTTGGAAAAGAGACTTGCCTCAAACTAAATCTGGAGATCTGCATTCCATTTTTAAAGTCCTTGCTTTCCTGCAACATCCTGGATCCACATGCTGATGTGTGTTTGTGTGCTGTAGCCAGGCTTGATATGGAGAAAGAGGCAGCTCAAATCTAGTTCTTCATTGCACTGGAGCCCTGAGTGACAGCCTCTGGCTGAAATTTCACGGACTAGCCGCTGAAACATAACAATCTGTGAAAAGTCAAAGTCAGGCCATCAGTAGTCTGGCAACAGACGCCAACAGCAGCGTCTTCCATCAAGCATTACAACAGCTATGTCAAAGTATGAATGGCTTTACTGAATGTAATGAAATGAATTGGTATCACCGTTAACATTTTACAGACCACGATGAAGCTAAGAGTTTATTTTTTCACTGAAAGTACAGATTATCTGTGGACTGCTGTGGCAAGGGACAGTAATTTCCTGTTCGTTTCCTCGACCAATCCCTCCAGACTGCCTCTAATCTGTCCTTCAGCTTCTTTGTAACGCCTCTCTCCAAGCTCATGTTGGGTCATGGTCTCTGGCTAATTACGGTTTAGCTGAATTTGTCCAGCTTTTATGTCAATCAATAGCGGTAATGCATCGATGTTAAATGACTACATGGGCAAAGAACAGTAGTAAATGGTTTCTGGCTGTGCCTTGGCTGTCGTGGATGTTCCAGTCTTACTTCCTGTAACCTGATAGCCCCCGGGCCTGTCTTCAGCCAGCACTTGACTGAATTATTTATGTGACATGGAAGACCTCTGTCTGACACACACCTACGTGTTTGTGTGCAAACAGTGATTTTGCATGCGTAGACACTGAGCGAATCTGTGTTCACGACAACGCGAGACAAAAACTCACACACAATTACACACTACTCAGGAATGCCAGCAGTGTTAATTCACCTTTTCACGGTCAGGAACAAAAGCATGTCTAATCACACATATTTGGATGTGGCGAAAAATAAAAGCAATTTAGAGGTAAGAGAGAGATGAAGGAAGTGCTACAAAAACAGAAATCCCAGCTGAACCTCAGCCATGCTTCTGCTCGGAGGTGTAAGCTTTGGGGAAAGATTCTTAATTAATGTTCTATTGTGTAACATTCAGGGCAATTCTTTGTCAAAAACAGTCATAACATTAGTCCAAAAATAAAAGTAAAATGTTTTCATTGAACACTTTTTTTAATAGTAAGTAAAAATATGTAATACTGTATGGCTACAGGTTCAAATATATCTCAGAGATTGAAGAAATTTTATATTTTCATGATTAAAGTAGTGGAATGTATTTGATGAAGTAGGCTAAATACATTTACTACATGCAATACAAATATTGTTATTAATTAAGATTATTTTACTACTGATAGAGTCCAAGGTCAAAAAAAAAAAAGTCTAGACCTCATTGCTCGGCTTAATTGCAAAAAAAGAATAACTATAAAATCATAAAACAGTGACAGAAAAGCTGCCAGTATTTAAAATTTAAAAAAAAAACAAAAAAAAAAAACAGTTATTTTGGGGTATATCACAGTAGAATATTAATTTTATTGTATTTCAGCACTGCAGTGTTTATTTCCAAAACATAAAAACCTCCGTTTCTTTTATTAGTATTGTTATCTTTTTAAATCCCCATATATTTTTGAAAAAGTGTCAAATCTAGACCAAATATTTGGATTAATGCAATAAAAAAATATTATTACTTTGTACAATAACAAGAACTCGAAAGCACAGAATTTACTTTCAGTATTGTTACTAAATAAATACTGTGCAAATAAATAATATGAAGAACGATTATAAATATCTGTAGTTCCATGTTAACTGAAAACATTAACTTTTGCATGTGAGGGACATAAGCTTAAACTTTTAAATTTAAAGTAATGCTTTAAAGTGCAGGAACTTTGGATCTCATCACACAATAGCTTAATTTTGTGAATCCCATATTTTGATACTTACAGCACATTTGTTAAGGCTCTTGACGCGCTCTAATTTACATAGCTGAAGGCTTGAAAGTGCTGCTGCTGCTACAAGACCAAGTTGTGAATTTCAAACCACAACATTTCTGCCTCTGATTCAACGGGAAGCTCAGGTCTGCTAACATAGACCATTGTCTTGATGAAAAGATCCACAACAGCTGCTCAGAATTTAAATATAAACAGCCAGAACAGAACCCACTTAAAATAAAATTAAGATAATCTCAACACGGCTGTGAAATGAAAACAAACACATGGGAGCATATCAGTACATGTCGGCGAGAGCAGTTTAACAGTTTTCTGCTAATTGTGCAGAGGACATATGCTTCTCCCTGTGGCTTCAAGCCTGCTTTGGTGCCAACTTTGCTCTTTGTTTAACCTTACGCAAAAGGTTGTTGAGGTGTTTTTGTCAAAGTGCAAATACTGGTTCAGGTAGCGCGGCGCGCTGTCTCAGCAGGCTCATTGGCACCAGATGGTGTCTGTGGATGTGTACGTAAATAAATTACTGACTTCAGTTTGTCACATTTATCTCCGCCCTTCTTATTTATTTTATTTATTTATTATTTTGGGGTTGTTGTCAAATACAATCTGCTTGTGTACAACTGGTGGTTCATTTCAACATTTCTTTTGCTGATGCGAATGATTCACACCCACTTCTCTCCTGATTGCAGTCTAACATGAAATTAAGCTTTAATTAAAAGCTGCAACCGTTAACTATGTTTTATCATATTTACTTACATCCTCATTATCCATTTATACTAACGGATATCCTCAAGCGTGGATTCAAACTGACAGCAATCCTGTATTTAAACAACTTGCTGGCTGCTGTGGTGGGGGTTGTGATGCACGATCAAGGTGGCGGAGAAACAATGAAATACTCCCCAGAACAAGCTGGAGGAACAGAATAATGTGGTTGAAGGCTTAGCAGATATCAAAATCTGAACAATGATCTGTGACCAAAGGCATTTATCATTTCTGGAAAGCTCTCATAATAAATATTTTATCTTTCATCACAGCAATCAGCAAGGTAACAACATAAAAATGTCCATGTCACAAAGATCCTGCACAAACATTTTGAACAATGCATATTTTTTCTCCTCCTATCATGTCCTCTAGAAGCATCATTAAACACATTTTTTCTTCAGTCAGGGGGAACCTGAGGCTGATTTACTGACACACATGTGCATTAAAGCTGGGTCATAAAGTTGGCATTCACATGTGACATGTATAATGTTAGCATCCCCTCTTAGCTCTTAGTATCCACAAATGTTTTCTGTGCAAAAAAACATGATGAAGATTAGCCTAGAAATCTACACGTACTGCTGGAAAATTAAATTTTTTCTTGGCAGGTCTGTCAAGCTAACCTCTGTTGAAAGTCATTAATTATGTCCAAAAGTATTGCGGAGCCAGTCAGATCAGTCTATCCTTGTAGAGTCTCTGATTGGGCTTAATGCGCTGATACGCTGTAGTCTGGATGGTAACGAAATAAAATGGCTTTAGTGGAGGAACCGTGGTCATTTAAAATGGCGTTGTCACTCACAGTTAAATACTTGGGACTTTCCTGATGATCACTTAGGGATTGTGGTGGATGAAGTCCATCTCATTTACAAGAGACGTGCTAAACTTGCTCTAACGTTAAAAGAAGATATTTAAGAAGTAATATGAACATGATGATGTATCACAGTCTAACAAGCTGTATCCAGCTGTGTTTCACACGGTTACATGGTTTTTCAAAGATGCCGGCTGAGTGCTTATTCTCAAATTCTGCTTGCAAAAACAGCAACAATCATCGGATTCCCTTTGCACTGTCACTCTGAAAACGTCACCCTGTTCTTTGCTCTGATTGGTTATAGCACTAATCAAGTGTGTGCAGAGGCAGGTTGAAATGAAACCGTTGGCCCTATGGGAGACCCTGTGGCTCTTTTTCTGATCCCACATCTGTCCAGATGTGGGTCTGACCTATCAGGCTAAATAAAGATCTGACCATATTGGGTCCCGTTATCAGGCATATGATGACAAGCAACAACATATACATTTTTCAAATTTATTTATTTTTTTCATTTTTCCATAACAATTTATAGCCTTGATATTTTTGTGCTTTATATATTTTTTAAATTTCATTTTAATGTAAAATAATTAGCCAGGTGGCATTTGTTGTTTTTATAACTACTATATAAATTAACGTGACTTGTTCTGACTGTAAACATAAAGCCCCCCCCGCACCCCCCCATCTCTGGATGATCTGATCATCAGTAGGTGTGCAGACCTCTATAAACGCAGACATCTTGGTAGTTTGCTGGTCTGAAGCATTTGGCTATGTTATTGCAATACCAAAGGGGAAAGACATGAGCAGTGGTCTTAGAGAAGCAACTGTTGTTGCTTATCAGTCTGGAAAACTTTCAAACAATTTGGAAATCAACACTGTACAGTCGAAAAGACGAGAAGGAACATTCCAGAAAATTAAGGGATGTATGAGGTATACAGAAAAACCCAAGAGTTATTTCTCAGACTACAGAGGCCTCAACTAAGCACGTCTATGAGAGCATAATTAGAAGACTGGGCAAGTACAGTTCGTTTGGAAGGTCTTCCAGTGGAAAGTCTCTTCTGTCTAAAAAGAACGTGGAAGTACAACTGACATTTACAAAACTGCATCTGCACAAATCACAAGACTTCTGACACAGTCCCGTTAACAGATGACGCGCCCTGAGGCATCAAATCTACATAAGAACGAAAAATAAATGAATTAAGGTTTTGGAATGGCCAAGTCACGTTCAGACCTCAACACTACTGAAATGTTGTGGCTGGATCTAAGTCTACAAACTGAAGGTAAAAGTGACCCAAAACCGTGTTAACTGATTTTATCTATTTATTTTTTTTATTTTTTTTTATTTATTCTTGGGCCGTCTCAACAGCTAAATTGACATGAAATCTGATTTTTTTTTCACATCAGGCCTGCGGTCATTTATCTATGTGGTCCTAATTCAGATACAAATCTAATGTTTTCCAAAGCAGCTTTATTGTGTACACATATGCACAATTTTAAAACACACAAAACTATGGGAATTCTTAAGCATCATGGCTCCAAGGCTGTAAAGTTGCTCTGGCATGTTGATGGATGAATATAGTTGCATCTTGGCCCTGATGAATATGACTTGAGTGGCTTACTAGTTTATCTTTGCTTCTGTACAGTATATTCTATACTTCAAAGACCAAAAATGTATAGTATATAAAATCCTCCTCCCATTATTGTTTACATCTTATTGTGTTATGTGTAGTAATGACATCAGAATGACCCCAGTCTCGGCACCCTATAATGACATACATATAACTTCAGTTCAGCCAGACTATGAGCTTGACGCAAGTGGTGAAGACAGCAATGAAGACATTAGTGGAAATGTACGTCCAGATGAAGAAGACCAGAGAGGTTGGAAGGCAAGAGTGGGCAGATGATTGTTTCTATGCAACAGCCGCCTTCCAGTGCTGGGAGGAGAGTGTGTAAAGTGTTCCCACTTCTATCATCAGCTGTTCAAAGTGAACATACTGTAGTGAGCTCAGAGGGCAGGTTGGTGTCATGTGACTGTCAAATTCAAACCCAAACAGTCAATTTGTGAAATAACTGCGTGTTCAGAATTTCTCTGTTTAAACTTTGGTTATTATTTTCAAGATTTGAGTGGCTAAGAACAGCATAAAGCTATCAAACAATGATGAATCACGATGAAAAGACTATCCACGCAAATAACTACAATTATAAAAAGATGTGTGCAAATTTTGTTTGGACGGTGGATTCTACAAACAAAAAGGAAACGAGTTTGGTATCAATTTTGGAGAAGTCGGATGAGCAAAGACAAAACAAAACACCAAACAACTCACAGTCAATCAGAGACCAGCCAGGATGTCATCCTCTCCTCTACGGTAACAAAAGATGGACAGCTCTTATTAGTCAGGGGTATTTGACTTCTTCTGCTTACTTAAATATGGTGGAATCGTTCTAAAAAAATACATCCTGCTCTCCCTATTTGCAAAAGACAAATATAACTTAATACTACATCCAAGAAATTGCCCATCAGGATCAAATCAAACATTTGACTAATTTTGAAACAAAGTGCAAGTTTTGATGATATAATTAACAATACTTACAACAATAAAACCAACAGACAAAAAAATGACATTTTGGAGTCAGTTATATTATTTAGACTGAGAGTAGTGGAATGGGAGGAGGACGCTCCTACACTGATTATTCCACTTTAAAATCCAAAAATAAATGTTGTCTTTATGCCAATATCTAAAGAGAGATTTGTTGTCAATCTCAGTGAGTTTGGCAAGGGATCTAAAAAAAAAGTATTTAAATTAGTTAAAATGATTAATTTCTCTGTAAAATAAAATCCTCTTGATCCTGCACTATTTTCAAACACCCAGATCTACATCTAACAAAAAAATTTTAAAAATAAATGTAAGGGTTTTAGATGCAGCCAGTACAAGCAGAGGCCAAAGTCCTTGTGCAGCCAGCCCAGGCTTGAGTCTCGGCTGTCGTGGCTCTCTGCCCCCCAAATTCCAGTTTAACAACTGTAAAAAAACAAAAACAAACGGCCACTATTGCTACAAAATGTTAAAAATAAATAAATAAATAAACAAAATAAAATAATTATTACTGGTAGTTTTATCCTCCGAGGCCATGGGTGTTCAGGTGTTAATAATAGTATTATGCTCTTTCTGTCTTTATTTTGTACTCAGTAAAAGAATTTAAAGAAATTAAAGTGAGTGTCTCAACAAATCCTGAGACGCTGTTCAGAAGATCAGAAAAGATTCTCTTCATTCAAATATGCTCCACATATGCTCAGCATATGCTACTGCAGATTACCCTCACCACATTTAAGAGTATTATTCCATTGTAACGTGGTATTTATATAGCCTTTGCCGCTGCGTGTGCATTATTATCTTAATCACATAATAACAACACTTGTGTTGTTCATGCAAATGCAGTCAGCGATGAGTGATAGGTGGTTGACAGAACAAGTGAGCCTTGCCTTCTTTCCATTCTCCGTGGTATTCCTCGCCATTGGAATAGGTGAAGGATCCTCGTGTCAGGGTCATGTGTCCTGCTGTCACACATGACAACACATAAAAAAAAAGCTTAAATTATACATCCAGGAGGCTTGGAGAAAGTACACACCCAACAAACAGACCAGAGACTATAAACTGTTCTGTACGTGGCATTTAATAATAGTCTAGTTTAGGTACAGGCCAGATTACAGATTCAGGGTATAACAGGTCTAGCACTAAACTCTTCCATCCCTATCATTAATGTAGTATGTGGTGTTTGTTGCTCTTAGTCAGCAAAACCTGACGGCAGTGCAGTTTTCAGAATGAGAGGAAGGTAATCTGACATGCAAGATTAACACCTGCAAGAGAAGTCAGAATGTCTTTACATCTACAGGAGCACCATTCAGCAATGTAAAAATGTTATTCAATGTATTTTGTTTATATTTAATATGTTAATTTTCAAATATACAGAACACAAGAACAAAATAATAAAAATAACAACCCAAACTACTAAAATGAGAATTTCTATGGCCACCTGTGAGTATAATTACAATATACTTGAAACATGACAGAGGAATAAATATTCAGATGAAAGCAGAACGTTAAGGTGTCATGAGGGTCATGGTTGCCATGTTGGATTAAATCTATCTGATTTCCCTGACACTTTAAATCAAATTTTCTCCAAATATAAAATATCTCAGAATTCTGTGAGTCAAGCTTCAAAACTTGAGATGCATCTTTGTTCCAGACTTTAAGAATGGTTTTCTTGGGGGGGGGGGGGCTCGTACCACAATCTATGGAGTTTGGTGCAAAAACCAAAACATATGTGCCAGCGTACCAGCTGACTGTTTGTATTTTTATAGCAGTTAAGAGGCTGAAAATAACGAATGCAGTTTAATACGTGAATAATAGTCTATGTATAACCTCATACTGAATTAGCTGGTATCTTGAATTAACTGAACGCGTGTGTCTGCTACAGAGACATTTGTACCATTCGTCGGAAGCCATTCTTAGACACCAGCTTTTTGGTTTCTGGTTACTTTGTTAAAAGAGAATGAACTTTGTCAGGTGACTTATAACCTTCAAAATTCAAAATGCTTACACAAACATAGATCCTGACTTGTAAATATATGAAAAGATGAGATGGTTTTCAAGCAAAGTTCTCCTTAAGTTGATCAAATTAGGAAAAGATATAATTAATGCATAAGCCTTTCAGAGTAACCAGGCCTTTCCTTTTCCAGATGGAAAGAACAAGATCTGATTGAGAAGGGTAAAATCCATGATTACAACAAGTAATAGAACTTGAACTGTTTCTTATTTCATTCTTTTAAAATTATTATTATTATTTGGTACCACACCTCGCCACAGGTTCTCAACTGTAAATCTGAGCTCTTTAAATGCCCCATGACTTCTCTTACTTGCACTGAATAGTCCGGGAAGGAAGGTTTTAGTTATGTCCTGTACTATGGTCAGCAATGACGGGGTGGTGTCATTAGGTTCTGCAGGATAAGCCTACTGCCATATAATATGCTTGTATATTAGCTGCCCAATTCTTTTGACTTGCATGTGCATTTCTCATTTATCCAATGTGTTTGATATCCACAAATAAAAGGCATCATAAATAAGTTCAGTTTTTTTTAGTTTTTTTTTTTATCCTTAAGATAGGAAAATGGGCATATTTTGATAAATATACAAGAATCTGCATAAAGTCATTTTTATAGAGTTAATGTGGCACACCTTTCACTTGGGGCATGTTTACCAAAGTTCAGTATATCACTATGAAGTTTTTCAGTCAGACCTTTGTAGTAGATCAGATTCTTGGGGACTGTAGTTCAAAGTCACTTTAGGTAAGAGCCACAAACTCACATTGTTGCCAATTTAAAATATATCTTGATAGCTTTCCAACATTTTTAATGAGTTATTAATAGTGGTGGGATGAATTTTTGGGTTGTGACGGAAACAAAACAACGTCATCAGTGTATAACGCAAAATAGTGATCTGTAGCGATTGTGGAATGAGGACCTGTTCAGAAAAGTATCTGAAAACACAATAAAAATCACCAACTACAATCAGACAAGTTGTTCCTAGGTCAGGTATTAGATAGAAAAGACTACAGAAGAA
>JBAMYA010043516.1:0-13298 GCA_037176975.1 Arrhamphus sclerolepis | reverse complement strand
CTGTTTCCGTCTCCATGAAGGCTGTGGAAATGCAGAAATTTGCAGGTTTTTTTTTTTCTTTTGGGGAGGGGGGGGGGGGTGGTTTTGCTTTAACCACTCTACTGCTACCAATCGAAAAAAATGGATAAAAAATACTTATACATGTCACTTTTACACTAATTTGAGGCCAAACAAAAAGGATTGCATACATTTTTTTTTTATTTGCAAACCATTTACCCATCTCTAAAGCCAGTTAAAGCCAACAATTAAGCTACAAAATGAGAAATTAGGTAATTTTTCAAGAATAATTTGATGACAAAACAGACCACTACTAGTCTAGTACTTTTATGAGTGTGTCTTACATATTCCACAAATATTGTTTGAACACCACAAAAACTGATCAAAACTGTTTTCCATCACATTTGAACTTCAGTAAAAGATCTCCCAAATAGGAGGTATATTTCATCAACTGTCTCATGTGCTGAACCCTCTTGGTCTGTGCACCAGGTAGTCGGACCTGAAAAGGTCTGTAATTTAACCTCTAATTGCTGCTTGTGGCCATACTTTTTTGTGTTTTAGTTTCAAAGATTAAAAAAGAGAAAGAAGAGGGACCAAGTCTGACCTTTGACTGTTGCTGTCCGCTTGCAGTTGTACAAGATGGCTAATTCTCCAAAAACGTCGCCACTGGATAGAGTTCGGAGATCCCGGCCTGACTGGGTGACAATGAGCTCACCCTCTAAAAGGAGATTTAAATATCTTCTATAAATGTTCTCTAAATATACATATTGCTTTTGGATATTTCATATCACACATCCACATCCATCTGCCATGTTCCCACCTGCCACAATGTACATGCTGTCTCCTTCAGAGCCCTCGATAATGACTTTGTCACCAGGTTTGAATTTAGATGCCATTAAAAGATCCACCATCATCGCTATTTGCTCATCATCAAGGCGGCTCAGGAAGTCATTCTTCTGGATAGCTTTGACAATCAGGCTCGTCTCGCTGGTAATGGAAAGTGCAAAAAAACAAAAGTAATCTTTCTCAAATCGTGACTAAAATCTTAACTTATAGACATTGTTTTTGTATGCAATACCGATTGCCAACCTGACAGTTTTCTTGACCCTGGAACCTTTAATCTCCAGGGTCTCAGGAATCGGTTCTGGGGCGATGACAGCAGTTCGACTCTTCCTGAACTCAGGTTCAGCATCATTGCTGGTCTGAGAGGGAAACTCTGGAACGGGAGAATGGACAAAGACAGATGTAATTCCAAAGATCGCTAGACCTGTGTGCATATGCAGGGCTGCTGTGTTTGTGTGTTGGCCTCATACCAAGATCATGATATTGACTGTGCAGTTCTTGCAAAAGTTTTTCCTTCTCCTGCAGCCGTTGCTCTGTGGAGGTAAAAAAAAAAAAAAAGGAAGATATTTAATGGGCAAATCAGTGCAGTAAGCATGTTTTCATGTTATGTCTGATTTGGTATAAGTGCTCAGGCTTAGGAGACCCCAACCAAAACTGGTGTTTTAAAGCAAATACACGTCTACGGAGCCTGGAGAGGTTAAGATATCCAGTCAGTATATACTGACAAACACTTGTTATGTCAACAAGTCATGACAGTTATTGGAGAGATGGAGGATGAATGAAAGGAACTCGTTATTTTTATGTGCCTGCTCCTCACACATCATCAATGGCTCAGATTTAGAGGTCTTTGCACATTAAAAATATCACGTTGATGTATGTTTTTCAAAATAATTGGTTTTTGACGGCCATCAGGAAGTTTTTAAAGTGATGCATTTTTGATTATAACCAAGTGATCAAGCGTTCAACCGTGTGTCTGTGCAAGTATGGGCATTTATGCAAATGCTCATATTTGCACACTTGGCAAGTATGGGCATTCAAATCTAACATTGCAAAACGTAACATCCTGATTTATTTATTTTTTCCTGAAAAGCATAAATGCTTAACTGTTTGATGTCATCAACTTTAGCCTTTAAAAGAAATGGTATAGAAAATAAAATAGTATATAGTTTAATTCAAGTTGTAATTCCTCATGTTAATGACTGAGCTTCTCCACAATGTTTTCATGTGTTTCCTGTCAACTTCAGAAGTGTTCCACCACAAGCTACTGTGTACAAATAGATGCAAAACGGAGCATGTGTAAACATAAGTTTACATCCCAGCTGGGTCTCATCCACCTGGCGTGTTGAATGTGATCAGCATTAAAGTGTGGATTCAAAGGACTCACACTTTTCAACCATCTGAGGCCGTTTGTACAGCTTAGAGTTTAGGAAATAAAATAATCAATGATTAAAATGACAGAACGTGATTCACCCAGGTCCTTATTTTGCCTCTGGAGCTCTTGATTGATTAGACATTGCTTTTCCAGCTGCTGCTTCAAATCCTCCAACTTCTTCTCCATAGCTAAAGGGAAAGGAAAATGAACAAATGCATAACAGGAGAATACTTTCATGCAAAGCATCTTTAGAAATAAATAAATAGTATCAAAAAATGTTGATTTCTGCAATGACATGCACACACCATATGCCTTGCTAAATAATGTAGGCTAATGATGGACAGTTACCACTGTGCTCTTTAAATGGTGCCACACCATGCCAGTTTTGCTGAATTACTAATAAACTTCCTTTTACTAATGATGGAAGAAAACCTCTCAGAGTTGTATAAAAAGCCATCATTAACAGTTTCCTGCTTACTTGACGTATACCTGTTGTGTTTCTTTTATGTTTCCATGCTGCAGCAGTGATATGACAGATTTTGAAACTTGGAGGTTAGATGTAAAGTTTGCTTAAAACCAGCCAAGCAGAATTGACCCACATGTTTATTGGCTCTGCTGTATGTGTTTAACAATGTCTTTTTTTCACTGCACAACACCTCCAATACGGCACTCAACTGAGGTGACCTCTTCGCACAACATCTGGGAATAATATTTCCTCAACGTTATATTATTGTTATCATCAGAAATAAACACATGACACTATTAACTAGATCAATATGAGAATTATTACAAACACTAGTTGGTTGGCTGCCTGGCCAATGTAATAAACTCGAGCGCTACTCTCAGTAGAATCCGAGCCATTTGCTTATAATCATTGCACACTTCATGTGACCCCAAATTACTGCTGCCTCACCCTGAACATTGGACAGCTCTCAGATTAGACTCAATGTTAAAGCAAATCATAAAGCCGCAGAGCAATAGACTAGCAAACTATGATAGAGAGATATAAAGCGTCTTTTCGTTGATGCGGTCAGGAGTTGGATAAGAAGCTTTATAGCACTCCCTGTCACTGAACCACCTCAATTACACACTTTCAGCATTGATTCACCATCTAAACAGCCATTCTTGCGATAAGAAAGAAAGGAAACCGTGTAACTGCTGAGCCAAATGTCAACAGGCCTGTGTAGAACAAATATGTCCCTACGTGTTGCAACTTACTAGTTCGTCTTGGGGAGTTTCATTAACTTGTTTCTGAAGCACTGAGAATGAGAAGTTGGCACAAACACAATTCACGGGCTTTCTAGGAAAGCGCTACCATAAAGCAACACAGCAAGGGGAGATTGAGGTGATAAACTTTAACTCCTAGTCAACATTTAATGAAGCTTCTACAACAGCCTGGGGCGACTCCAGCTGAAGATCCCCATAATGGGTGTAAATGCCTGGTTGCTCATTTACAATCTTTTTTTTTTTTACTGAGCGTATGTTGCAATAACAACAAGACATTGTAGTAGTTGACCATTATAAGATACATTCTAAAGAAAAAACTTTACACATTGCATCAAATATATTTTCAGCCATTTTTATGTAATGATTGATTCATCCAGCTATTGTTCCTAGGAAGAGCTGGGAAAAGCTGTCTTCTTTTTAACTGCACAGCAGGATCATCATGCCAGCTATCATTATCCTGGAACAGACAGTATACTGTACACTTCCTGCTTCTTTATTAATAATTCAAGGGAATGTGTAATTACAGCTGAATACTCATAAGACATTCTGTAATAAAGCCCATCTACTTTCCTGTTAAAGATGCTCTCACCATGGGATTATTGTTTTCTTACAATTGCAAATCCCACCTTTCAACCTGTGAAAATGCTTTAATGTTATAGCTATAAGGTTATTGATTTAATAACATAAAAAATGAAAAGACAAAAGCTTCAGTCTACACTTCAAATGCAGATAATCAAATAAAATACAATAAAACACAAAATCTTCTCACATATATAGACAGAAAACCTGACATGACACTCACCTGCTAGCGGTGTGCAGTCGGGAGAGAAGATGAGTGAGATTATAGAGGCCACATGGATCAAAGAAGCCAAATACTCCCCTTGAAGTGCTCGCAGTATCCACTTTCAGTGGAAGAGAATTTTTCTGTGACCTTTTTTCTCTTGACCCCCAGAAAGCCTACAGACTGAACACACCTGAGCAAACTGTGCAGTCTGCAGCCACTCTAGCATCCCTGCATCTTCTTTCTCTTCTTCTTCCACACAACACTTTCCCAGCTCACATTGCAATGCCTGTGCTTCAGCTATACATCTCTCCTGCTCTCCTTCCGCTTTCCTTCTCTTTCTGTATCTGTCAATCTCAGCAGCTCTGGTGTTGAATCATTAACCATGACCTGAGGCTCCACCCATCACACCAGGTAGGTACAGCAATGTGGAGCATGGACAAAGAGAGAAAGTTGATCTATGATTGTTATCATGTTTATAGGCGAGGAATACATTTGAATGGTGGTGCTGTGGTGTTTAAGTCACGTCTGCCAACGATGTGGGTAACAAATAACAAAAAGGGAGGAGGGAAACAAAGCTGTGCACTTTTGCATTTTATTTCCTATATAAAAACAAGCGTACGTGTCCGTATCTGCAGTTAAAAAGATTATAAAGGTACGTTGTTGATTTGTCATAGAGCTGTTTGCTTGACTAGAAAGGGGAAATAAACAGAGAGCAACATAAAAAGCATTCAGGCAAAACACATAAATACATGATTGTTAATTTCCACTGGAGGAAAGCAAACTGAACATGTACTGTATCACAGAATCTTCATATATTTCTTAGCAGAGTTGTGTTTATCAAAGGTGATAGTAATCAGAACAGCTCACAGACTATATGGCCTACTTGTTTCCATTATTTCCACAGAGTGCACTGCATTTTTTCCAGCTCACAAATGAGTCTAAATGAGGCTGGAGGACTACTATTGTGACAGAGGGTGTGGGCCTTTATTATTCACAGTTAATTATTAATATATTTCTGATTAATCAGTGACATTAATGACTCCACCACTCTGAGATAAAAGCGTTTAGATTCAAGTGGTGAAACCATGGGAGACTCGATGGCAGGGGGTGCAAGTGTTATGACATTTTTCCACAAAGACCAACCTGGTAAAATATGTTACTCAAAATGAGTGTGTTGCTACTGATCGGTCAGTGATGGGAATGTGTTCATTTATGCATATTATCAGCTTCCTGTAACTTTATAAATCCAAGATCTAAAAGCACCAGTTGATATGAATTATTTGAACATAGTTCTTTAATTCAAGTGCAATCAAATACACAGAATATATGTATCCAAAATAGTGAAACTTCAATTGATATAGCAAAAACACTGACCGTGTTCACAGCTTGTATAGAATCAAGAATCACAGCAAAAATACCAAAATGCTGAAAAGTACAGAGAATGCTGTAAAGATATGCAAAAATATGTTAAGGTTTCAAATTAAATTTGAGAAAAGACAAAAAAACAAAACAAAACAAAAAAAAAAACAGGCAACCACTTAGCACCTTTTGCTAAAAGTATATCTTTATAAGTCTAATAAGACATTTCTAAAAAGCTGGGACTTCTGGTTTAAAAAGAAAAACAAAAAAGAATGAATACATCCTTCATATTTGGACATTAGGGCCACTGTGTAGCCTAGTGGTTAAAGCTGGCGGCCCATGTACAGAGGCTCAGTCCTCATGCAGCGGTCGCGGGTTCAACTCCTGCCCATGACCCTTTGCTGCTTGTCTCCCCCCATTCTCTCTGTCTCTACCCGACTGTCAATAAAGGCCACTAGTGCCATAAAAAAATAATTCAAAAATATAGGGACAACAAAGTGTGGCGCTTTCATAATAAGTGCTCTTGGAAATAAAAGTAACAACAATAATAAACATTTCTGTATTGCCACTGTATTTAAAGTCAAAACAAACTTAGTCACTTGAAGTAGCTATAAGCTTGACATAATACACTTTCCTTCATCTGTCATCTTTTGTCTTCATTGTGCATAAATGAAAAAGGCAGATTGGAACACAAAAACATTTTTAGAAATCATTATGCAGTAATTATTAATAACTAATAGTTATTAATAATTATCAATTGTTACAACACACAAAATTCCTATATAGAATAATAAATATTTTCAACATGGAGCAATTATTTTAATAATTACCATGATATTAAAAAGACTAACTGGTCTTTTTTTTTTTTTGACACCGTAATCTCCGAGGTCAAAAAAAAAGTGCTCAATTTTATTTTTGTCCTGCAGCTGACGCTAACCCATGTTTTTAAACACTTCAAGGTAAGAAAAAATGGCAAGTGAAGAATAAAAAGAGGACATTCTCAATGTCACTCTAAATACTTGTATATTTAGTCCATCAGTTGTTTTTTTTGTTGTTTTTTTTTTTAATATAGTTTAGAACTTCAACTCCAAGTACCCTTTTTCTGAATTATTTTGCACATATATTATGCACCTCAGCTGGGACGGAGTTTTGTGGAAGAAACAGCACAGAGCAAAAAACAATTAATAAATAAAAATATATATTCTTATTCTATGTTTAAATCAAGCAGATGTGTCAAGAAAAATTACATCAGCAGCTTATTTTCAGCTGTTTTGTTTTTGCTGTTTTTAATCTGTTTTTCGTTTTTTGAAAGTGCTCAATTTGATTAAAAAAAACAGATAAATCGTACAATACAGTTGGTCATCTCGTTGCGAACGTGACGAAACATCGTGTGCCCGTGTATTAGCATACAGAGCCATGCTTTGCCTTTCTGCGCTCAGTAGGTGACACTACTGACAAAAGTTTCTGTTACACCACATGAATAGTATTCATGGAGTCTTCCAGGAAGTATATCATTCAAACACTAAAGCAATAATATTTTAAATTTTTATCTTTCACTTTTGAGTGGTATTAAATCTTTTTTAACATTTGTGATAACTGTACCTTCTTAGGTTTTTACGTAGAGTGGCTTTAATGATTGGCAACGATGCTTATAGAGACTCACTTAATTCTTCCCTCCAAGATTAATCAAAAATAAATTATGAATGGATTTGCATGAAAATGTTATCACAGATGCAGAATGGCCAAATGTTGAAGTGATTAACCCCTAAATTAATCCAGATATGGAGCTGGATCTAGGATTTCTTGTTTTAACTCAGTCTTAGAAGTGGCATGCAGTGTCTGGCTCCTAATTCTGTTTGGTTTTTTTTGTTTGTTTGTTTTTTGCAGTTATTCTGTTATCCATTCGACTATTCCTCTTTGATCCCGCAGGCTTTCTTGATATCCTTCTGGTGTTCAAAGACTGCTTTGACAAACTGACCAAACAAGCGCTCCATGTAGCTCTCGCCACGTGGAAACAAACCCTCCAAGAAGGCGATGTGTCCACCATGAGCCGTCAACAGCAGGGCAACATTTGGCAAGGTCTGGACTATTGACACTGGAAAGGCTATGGATGGAGGGAATACAGTGAAAAACAGTCAGATTTCAGATGAACAGACAACCCATAGAACAGAAAGACAAAACAACATAGCAAAACATCAAAAATGATAAATGTAAAGACATGGCTAAAAGATACTCAGACTGTTGCTATACCTGTCTTTTCAGTGCAGCCTTCTCCGTATGATCACAACTGACCTTTTTAAATGTCAGTTGTTGCTGACTTGTGGTAGGACTTTATACCCAAATCCATGTCAGTACAACCGCATTTAGAGCATAAGTAAACAGAACTGTTGCTGGATGTAGCTTTTATGAGTAACTAACGTCACTTATCACGCTCCATGTAGCCCTAACATGGTGTGGAAAATTAAAACAAACAGACAATGGAGGGGGATTGGGGAGGGCCCAGTGTATGGGCTCTCTGGTGGTCATTATTATCAAATCAGAAACTACAAAATGACCAATTTTTGAGAATTACAGCTTTCAGAATGAAATGGCTGATGCTGCAAGATGAGACAGTTTTCAACTTATAGAGTTGCTTTGCCTGCGCATTGTGGGGAAGACAAGTGTACTGAGATCACATCAGTAAATGTTCTGGAACACTTTCAGAAAAATGTTCCTCAATGTAAAACTGCAAAAAACTTTGAAGATCCCACAATTTTTACCATTACCATTACTATTTCCAGTACATAATATCATCAAAGGATTTGGAGTGTGAGCAAGAGACAAGGCCTAAGGTCAAAAACTGGATGTGTGTGATCTTCAGGCCCTCAGTCATTATTCTCTACTGGTCATCACTGCATTGACTCAAGAACACTTCTACAAATCACTGTCTGTGAACACAGTTCACCGTCCATTCCACAAAGGCAAATTAAAGATGTATCAGTCGAAGTAGAAGCCACACATTAACACGATCCAGAAACCCCACCGTCTTGTCTGAGCCAAAGCTTATCTAAAATGGTCTGAGGCAAAATGGAAAACTGTTCTGAGGTCAGATGAATCAAAATTTGAGAGTTTTAGTCCTGCGGACTAAAGAAGAGAGGAACCACCCAGCTTGTTATCAGTTCAGTATATCACTTGTATATGCAGCTGGCCATCACTGTGGTGCTTGCGTTCCTCTGGATATTATTTGCTTTTCAAAGATGCTTTTGCAAATAATGCTGAATGAGGCCAGAGCAGGTCCAGTTGATTTGCTGCATTGTGTGCAGCAAATATAATGAACTGCTACACCTCTCCTGTCATCTACTCACCATTCTGAGGAGAGAAGGGGTCATCAGCTGCGTTGAGACACAAGATGGGTACAGCAGTAAGCGGGAGTTTTCTGCCCGGGCTGGCATCATAGTAATAATCCTTACAAGATTCATAACCAAACAATAAAGATGTAAATCGTTCATCAAATTCACGGATTGTCTGTGCCTGAAAGAGAGAATGACACAAGACTGCAGCAGAGGAAACAATTATAAATGTAAGGAAATGATGCTGTGTGGATCACAATTTGCCGTACCTTCAAGACATGGTCCACATCTACAACTTTCTCCAAAATCGTCCTGTGCCTGTGGAAAACATATATGTATAACTTTAACGCTTCAGTTTACACATTTATTTGCTTAACTAATTTCAAAGAAGAGCAACCTATCTAACCTTGTGACACGACGACACAGACCACGCGTGAGGTATTTGTTGAAGAGCAGCCAGTTTAGAGGTTCCTCCATTGACTCTGAGGACTTCAGTGCATCAAAGGCGACAGAGATGGTGATGCCTGCCACCATACCGGACTCTGTGCGCTTACGGGCCAGATAGTTTAATAATATCATGCTGCAGAAGAGGATGACAAAGAGGGAGGACGATTAAAGCAATCGCAGAAAGAAAACCCATCTAGGATACATTTATCTCATACTCTTACAGACATGTGCATGATTTTAAACCATCATATTGTGCTGCTGACCTACAACTCACCCTCCCAGAGATACACCGGCACCAAGCACAGGAGCATCAGGGTAGAGTCCTTTGACATGTTGAACAACACGCTCGAGATCTGAAGTATTGGCTGCACAGTAGGTGATTGGTGTCTCAAAGAAGCAGATGGACAGGGGAGAATGTTACGAAAAGTGCTTGAGTGAAAGTTTTCAAGTTGCAGCTACTGTTGCTGTGAAAATTTACTTACAACTGATGGAGCTTTATCTTATTTTCAACCCAAAGACTGATGTGTCATTCCTACACTACATAATATTATTAAAAGGTTTAGAGAATCCAGCAAAATCTCTGACATCATTCAAAACCATTATTCATTCACTGTGATCTTCAGGTCCTCAGAGTCACTACCATAAAAACACACCATTCTATTTAATATGTATGTAAAGGGTTTAAATTAATAAATTAACATCCAGAATTATCAGAAATTCATTTCTATTATTCGTTTGGTCTTTTCTTGGATTTGTTGACAATAACTAAAGTACAGCACAAAATTTATCACAAAGCAAAGCCGTGGAACTTTTTTTTTCCAACTACAATTAGCAAAGAAACATAATTTTGAACGAGATGCACAATAAAGCCCATACACCTTTGCTTTCACCACATCAGCTTCACTAGTATTTTCTCTTTTCCATTCCCATCTGTTTGGTTAATTATGAAAAAAAAGATAATGAACATGCTGGCACTAAATGTTACAATGCCATTCCATCACATCATCTTCTCCTTTCATATCAGGGGATCCTGACAGCTGGATAAAGTGACAAATCTGTAGCAACAAATGGGCCCTGAAGTTTGAGTTTAAAATGCAGAGTTTCTTGACATAACAACACCAAAGGAAATCACTATACTTACCAACAGCTCCTCCTCTCCAACCCCTCTGTTGTTGAAGACAACACATCTGAAAGACAAAGGTCCATGAAAACAGTTCAACAACTACACAATACGTACCAACTGACGCTAAGAACTTTCCATGGCTGGGCACCATTAATTACATATATTTGTGTATATTTCAGATCTTTTTGCCAGATTAAATCTGGGAGACAGATGAGAAGCACAGCTGACCTGTAGCCGTGGCGTGTGGCCTGGGTAACCGCATGAAGTACATATGATTGCTGGCTGTTCCCTGTCAGGCCTGGGAGGATAAGTACTGTGGGCCGAGTGGAGGACTCTGGGTAAGTCACGCTGGCCTGATTGTCCACCCAGTCCAGAGAGATCTGACCACCGTCCACAGTACGGATCAACTCACTGAGAGATGAAAGGAGAAGACACCGAAATAAAACTTAATAATACCAAAGGAAGAGAAAACTTGTCAGCGATCAAGAAAGATCCTAAGGGTTTCCACCTACTTGCGATAATTGACAGGAGGTCTAGTTTTAACCAGGGCACAGACCAGGGTTTGAAGCCGGCCTCCCCAGCACCAGGGAGTGGGACTGAAGCTCTGGGCCACCACAGGACAGTGCTTGTGGAGGAATGCACTGAAAGCCTCGCCGCATACCAGGACTGGTGCCTGAGAGGAACAGCGACAAAATTATGAAATTGCACATGACAAGGTATTTGTTAAATCCATGCTACAGACAATACTGCATGTACAGCATGTTGAATGAAAAATTAACAGTTTTTTGTTTTGTTTTTATAGCAGGAGCACTGCTGATCGGGACCATGGAAGATGTTTGATTTAAATTATTTCTGCATTCAGAAGGAAGCAAAAAGAAAATAAAAGCCATGCATAGCTGTAGCATTAAGACCATCCTTACCTTTCCTTTAATATTTTGATGTTTTTTTTTAATTTCTTTATTTATATTAGTTTGATTATTTGTATCAATGTCGTTTTATTTTTTTTAATTAAAATTAATAAGTAAAATATAGGCATATCGTGCAGTCAATCCCGCCGAGCAGGACCGCTGTAACTGACCTGACACTTGCGGCCCCACAGATAGTACAGAGCGACCGACAGAGAGCAGATGAACACCGTGTACGGTCTGGAAAAAGCCTCCCAGCATGTTCTCCACAGCCCCACGTTGCTTAAATACATGGCTACGACCTGTCTAACGTCCCCGCAGTGAGCTAACCTGACAGCCGACAGCGACACAACGGGACAGGTCTTTGACAGACAGAAATTTAAAATGGTAATGTCCAACAACCTGCCTTCATCCCCACCAGCTAACGTTCAAGAGATTCCCCAGTCTCTCCTTCACTCCTTTAAACGTCCCACCAGATCTACCGGTGGTGGTAAGAAGCCGGCATCCGCCTGCAGTTTTCTTCTGGAGCTGCCGCTTCCTGGTTAGGGTGGTTACAGCAGCCGTTTCCAGTAACTACCGTTACCACAGCGATGTCAAAGTCAAAAGTCCGGCCCAATGACTAATTGGACGAAACGTCCGGTCACGTGACCCATTGGTTTCTACAGGGCCCGTTTGAAACCCAAAATTTTCTGCGCGTGTCCGCCCATAGCCCTCGGCTGGAGTCTTCTTTTCTTCCTTATACCTCTCATCAACCAGGGAGGGTGTTAGGCGCATTACCGCCACCATCTGCTGAGTGGCTCCTAGCTAAAACTGCAAGGACTATCAAAGTATAATATTTATTTGAAGTACACGGTGTCAAAAAAACACCGCTAACTAATTTTATCAAGAATATGCAACCGTATTAGTTCTACGATTTTATAGGCATTAGTGGTCCCCAACTACATGTCCCACAATACATCTCGATTTCATTACCGAGGGTAGAGTTTGTAAAAACAGTAAAAAATAAATAAATAAATAAATAAATAAATAAATAAATAAAAACACTCTGAGGGGTACTACCTACTTCTTACATTTGAAGAGTTCAGCTTTCAAACTTGGCTCTTTGTGAACACTGACTGTGCAGTTTACATTTCTATGTCATGTAGAAACTTATATGCACATACAACTACACACATGCATGCACACGTACACCTCTAACCTAAAATGCTGCAAATGCTTATTTTCTGTTCTCCTATGCTGACTTCTGTCATTGTTGAAGAACAACATTTTATTGTATTCATCTATTTTGTTGGCTGTAGTACTTTAAAAAAATCAATATGTTGTTATATCTGTTGTAACTGGAAGCCTAACCAGGGACAGGGGTTACAAATTAGCTTTTGCTAGAAACCTGTTTGCATGTCATCAATTTCATATTTTTCATGAAGCAATGCTTAATGCGTTTGTTCTTGTAAAATAAACAAATGAATACATAAATGTTTGAAATTTCAACATCCACAGGTGTACTAATGGAATTGATATTTTTGACAAACAACTGCACCAATAAACACATCAGGAACTGCTTTCTAAATTTGAAGAAAATGATCCCTTATTGAAAGTTATTGTGGAGCAACTGACTGATGATTTGTTTTATTTATTTATGCATTTTTTTAAAAGTTCACATTGCAAGCAAAGGCAAGGAAGAATACCACTGAAGCAATGAAATTAAAAAAAAAAAAATGGAAGTAGATTTATATTTTAAATTTGTAATAAGTGGGAAAGTTATTGCACTAGACTAGAAGTCTGTCAACAGCTCACGTCAATCTTGTTTTTTCACTCTCCATTGTGTACACAAGATTTGTCTATTATTGGCATTTTTGTGCTTTTTATGATGGTTGTACATGTGTTGTATCAATAACGTTTTTAAAAAGAGAAC
>JBAMYA010043514.1:0-13300 GCA_037176975.1 Arrhamphus sclerolepis | reverse complement strand
GTGTGTGTGTGTGTGTGTGTGTGTGTGTGTGTGTGTGTGTGTGTGTGTGTGTGTGTGTGTGTGTGTGTGTGTGTGGCTGCTCATGCTGCCATCATACTGTTACCTGGTGATGCTGTGATACTGAAGTCAAAAGGGCAGAACCTTGCACATTCTGCCTTTCACCTCCCAGACGACCCTCTGCCTGGTCTGTTACACAATCCTAGTTGGCCTCCGCTACGAGAGACAATTATGTGGCTGCATCTGTATACTCAGTCAGTTTATGAAGCATAAGTTCTATTTGCTTATCTTGTCTTTCTCCTCTCCTTTTTCATTTCCAGTTTTGCCTGGAATACATTTTGTGTTCTTTTTGATCTGAAGTATGGCCATCTCTATTTAGAGATTGTTGGTGACTCAGTCTGTATTTCACAGCAAGTCATGCCATTATTTCAAATTTGGTGTAAACTCGTTTCCATTACATTGCTATGGCTCATTCCTACGCAGCTTTCATTGTTTTCCCATTGGAGAGTCTAACCTGACATGTCAGATGGTTTGTTTCACAGCACCATGTAAGAGGTTCACTGGGAAAGCACTGGTATTCAGGATGAAATGTCATGACCAAATCAAAGCTGAGCACATCAGAATAATGTACCATTAAAAAAAAAAAAGTGCACTGAGTAGACACTGTCACCATGCTGGTTAAAAGCTAGTTAAATGGCTTATATGCAGGAACATATGCTGCATGTCATGAGAATGGCTCATGTCCATCACAATCTCATACGTACACAACTGGTGAGCCGAGCAGCAGAATCATGCAATCTGCTGAATATGTCATATTTGCTGAATATCTGTTTTGTTGCTGAATATATTGCATTTCCAGGCTGTGCATAAACCAGCAAATCATTACTAGAAAATGACACATCTCATAAATAATTAATGGCAGAACGAGCTTTGATTGCTTGGACAGATCCCAAACACTCCAAGGAAACTCCTCCGCCCGACATTTCACCCTCAGTTTAACAGATATGCTCCTGACTTGCTGCATATCACCACTTCCAGCCACTGTATACAGCAAGTGATGTGAAAAGTAGCAGACCCAAAGTGTAGCAGACAGTTTGTTTATTATCAGTGCACCTAAAACCTGCCTGTAATTAGGAGACTGGTTGGCTCAGCTGGTTGAGTGGGTGGTCTGTGTAGTGAGTCTCCTCTCAGCCAATCTGTTTTTCATTTCTACATGACATCCCCCACTTTCAGATCTTGTCTCTACTTTTATATGAAAGGCCAACAGACCCCAAAAATCCTTAAAAAAAACAAAAAACAAAAAAAAAACAGCTTTTAACTGCTTGTACAAGATGTGGACTAGTCCACTCTTAGGCAGTTAATTAAGGCAAAGCAGGCCACTGATGGTCAGAAATAATCCTCACCCAAGGTTGTAACAGCTGTAGCTACCACAACACAGAAGTTCTGCACACACTGGCACATTTACTTCTCATCCAAAGCAAGAAACTATGAACTCTATGCATAACTGACAGGCAGTCTTTGTGCATGGCTTACAAAATAAACATTGTGATTCAACAGTGCACAGTTCATAGCCTGTAAGAACCTAGATAAGCTTTTTTTTTTTTTCTTGCTCCAGTGACTGCTGCTGCAGTGGAGAATTGTTGCATTATGCTCCCCCTGTACAAATGTCATACTCCATGAATACCTGTGCATGTGCTCCATTTTCAAAGTCACACAGAACAGTAGGAACTCTACACATATAGGCATTCCCACACACTGTGAAGTTTTGTGTCCCGCACCGTCAGCTTGGCTACACAAAACTCTGCAAGCAGCTGACTGTCTTTAGAAGATATAATCTGGAGCCCAACATGAAGTCAGGTGTGCTCCAGGCACACCACACAATGGAAACATGGCCCTACCAGAAAATCAGACTTTGTTTAAGAGTAAACCACAGTTGCCATGGGCTGTTGTCAGGCACAGCCTTACCCTTTTAAACCTTCCCCTGCATAATTCCTGGGGCAAAGGCAAGTAGGAACAGGAATAATGTCACTCTCTTGAGAGGCAGCAGATCATCAATAAAGTTTTAAAATATTCAAAATATTAAAAACACTGAATGAAAATGAATTATAATTGAAATACTGCAGCTAAATGAAACACTTTGCACAGAATAGGCACAGTTTTTTCTTTAAAAGGAATAATAATAGTCAAAGAATCAAAGTTAAAAGTAATGAATTCAATTTTTGGAAATAAGGCAGTGAAAATAAAACTAACCAAAATATAAATTCTGCGTAAGTTTGAAATTTTTGTGTGGGAGCAGAAAAGCGAGTCACTGCTGTATGTTATTAGAGAACCTGCCACTGTATATAAACACAGTGAAATTCTGTTTAATGTCTCAGTTTTACAGCTGTTCTAAAAAAAACCCAAAACATGTAACATAAATATCTGGACATATAAATGACTTTAGCTAAAGTGAAGTAACTTATTTAATTTATAGAGCATTGCCAGTTTTGACTTGCTGTTGGATTTTGGATTAAAATGTAAAATTATCACATTATGTTGACATAACCGTTTTCAAAGATATAATGTGCAAAAGTCAAAGACAAGAGCAGCCAACCTACAAGAAGTCAGAGTTCTTCCCTCTTAAAGGGAGTAAAATCACAAAAAACACCTTTCACAACACAAAAGCAGCTTAAACACAGAGCAGATAAACGGTCTCCCGGTCTGTTTGCAGCATCTCCCTCTGTTTTTAAATTCCTGCTCCGTATCATTTCACAGCTGTGTCAAAACACCTTCCTAAGTAGGGAGTTACAGTTTTAGCAGCCTCATGAGTCATTTGCAGTGAAACTTACATAACTGACTCGGTCACACACTCGTGCGACTCAAACCCATCGGCCAGGATGGCAGCTGACTTCAAAGTCCTCACCGCTTGTCCAGCCAAGTAAATCACAACACCGCACAAGTCCTATGCCAGCATTAGCTCATGGAGGGAGGTGAGTTTGTTGACTTTACAAGGTGAACATCAGAGATCCAAAATAATTACTTTCACTTTGGCAAAAATGAACTGTGTCTGGCTGGATACTTCTTCATGAAATCTGAGACGCTGTCTGTGAGCCTCTGCTACAAACTACAAGCAGGCTTCATAAATATCAAGCTTCAACATGAAGACAGAAGAAGGTCTCTGGGGCTGTACCAGGTAACCTGAGTTATAAATGTCTGGCCCACACATCCTCCAAGTATGGTGATGTAATTAGTTCAAAGACATCTGACTCATGACGGATAGGGAAATAAATATTTGTGATTTACATCAGATTGAAAAGCGGAACCAGATGACAATTGTGCGCAAACGAGAGGAACACAACCTGTCTGTAGTTCTGGCACGTCCTAACAGTTGTTTCAGTCTCCAGCTTTGTTTTGTTTTGTCTTTTGTTTGTGGAGCTGGTGCTCTCTCTCTCTCTCCCTTTCCTCAGCTAAGTTTCTTCAGTTGGGCATTCAACACAGAACCAGAAGATGATCATACTGACACCAATGTAACTGCGTTTTTCCTCACAATCTCTGTTCTTTTAAACGAGAGTGAGATGAGCTGGTCCTGAGGCTGCTTTTTCCTCCACCACAGAATTTTTCTTTACTGCAGACCAAGTCAGGTACAGACGTGGATAAATTCAAAACACCAACTAAGTTTACTCTAAGTTGTGTAATTGGAAATAAAAGTGCTCAATAATTCAATGCAACTATGTTAGTTTTGTATAAATGAGACTGGAGGGTTAAAGCACATGAAATTCTGTTAGACCTGGAAGAAAACGTAGAGCGAGAACAACAGGTTTGGACCGGTTCATACTTTGAACTCTGGAGTGACAGCATACTCACAGCTCAGTTCACCCGTCTGCACATTTCCAAAAACATCAGAGGAAATTTTTAGTTGGTCTGAGCTTTGGAACTGTAAATTACATCTGTGAGATGCATTCTGGGATGCTTTGCTGTTTCAACACTTGATGGATCCTATAGGCTACTTTCCTACGTATCTTCTGAAGAATAGTGGGACTCAAGACGTCCTGAATGATTAAAGTCAGTGGTTGAGAACCTGAAATGCTTTCACCTGTATCTCCATTTGTTTACTCGGAGGATGCTACATACATTTATATTAGACAAATCAAGGAACATTCAAGCGCTCTCTAGTCACATTAATCAAGCATGACACATGATACTTCAGCCTTTTCACACACTCTAATGTAGTAAAAACAAACTGAAGATGATGCAGCGTAAAAAGAGGCCACTTACATTGTGCCAACACGACAATTTTAAGTTTATTTTTAGACTCTCTCAGAAAACTTGTTGCAAATCAGCAAAATGGCAACCCAGGACAAACATTCTCAGTGCTGACCCATAACAGCAAGGTCGCTTCCCTGCAGAAACACTTCTTTTTGACTCTGTTCTTCCGAGTCAAAGGCAGCCTTGTGCAGTTAGCTCTGGAATGTGTGAGTTGAAAAGTTTGAGGCATTCTGGTACTCCTACTCTGTCCTCTTTCTGTTGCATATAAAACTAGACACAATTAGTGCACAGATATTGTCTTTACTGCATTTAGATGTTTAATTTGTTGGATGATGCTGCATTTATTGAAGCACGATTTTATCAAAGTAGAGCAACAATCTCAGTAGCAATGGCCTGCTTTCAGACACAAATTCAGAGTTCTACTGCTGTTGAAAGTAATGACAGGAAAAAAAAAGTACACTTGTCTGTGTGTCCAGACTGTATATAGTTATGTTGTCGCTTTGATCACATGTGCCAGGTGCTTTCTGTGGTCAGTGGCGCAGACAGCATACCTCAGTGTTGCTCAGTGGCCAAAGATTTTACAAGTTCAACAGGATCTCAGGAGGAAGCGGAGGCTGTTTTTTCATGCAGAAAAGTTTCCGTTGAGATTTCTTTACCATGAGAGATGTTGAATATTTCCTTCCAGGAATTTTGTGGTGGTGGAACGTGCTCCCCTACATCCCATTTTTGGAGAGGGGTCTGGGTAATCCTCATGAATCTCGTGAAGCCCACAATCATCTCTTTGTTTCTTGTGGCTTTCTGAATTACATTAAAGTCAGTGCACTACTCAGCCAGATGCCAGATCTCTCTTTGGCATGTGTCTTTATTCTCAGATATGAGTCCCGCTTGAGTGATTCTGTCAGTTTTTTAAAAAGTGGATTGTGGTGCATTTAGAGTGTAAAGAATGTGAGGAAGTCTGGTCAGAGCACACAGGGTCTTGCAATGCACCAGTTGGAAAGTGGAGAACAGTTTTCAGAGTTTGTGAATCTGTCTCTTGGTTTCAAGAAAATCTGAGATGAAGCCAAATAACAGCAGTCTGATCCAAGTGTAAGCCTGCTCCAGGTGAGACACGGATAACTGAAGTGTGCAGTGTTTACCAGTTGAGTAACATTTATTTTGAAAATGCAAAGCTTATTGTTTAAATAATAATTAAAAAAAAGAGTAAGTTCATGTGCATCATGTGGGCAGCAAGTTAACTCATTTTGGTGAGTTCTGCTCACAGACTCTTAACTGATGTGGCAGTAAAGTAAGAACTCGTCCTCCTTGAGGTTCGTCACGAGAGCTACACTTCTTCTGTCTCACTTTTTAAAGTGGACTTCTAATTGGTTCTGTGGGGTGCTGCCTTTGTAGTCTTTTAAGACTTTTACGTCTGGTGATATCACACAGGAGTTCAGGTCTTCATAGCGCCTCTAAAGGTTTTGCTTTTGCATCTTCCTCTTCGGTTCTTTAAACGCAGGTGATTCTGACATCATTGTGCATCATCCACTTTCACTGGACCATTATGATGCATTGAATCCTGCCATTACGTAATCACACGCTGCTTGTCTCAAGCTTCATAAAGAAACATCATTTCCTGCTAACTGGAGAAGGATGGCTGAAACAACACAGGTTCATGCATTAACTAATGGCATCACTCTTGCTGTGGCTGACCTTTTCAGTCTATGTCACACACTGGTTTCATCCAGTTTTTTCACGTTCATATTCACTAATGGAGTTTCCATTAGATTTATAGAGTAATTACATGATAAGTGCCATTTCACACTTTACTGAGGCCATGAAGCAGCTACTCGTTAAACAGACTTGGTGAAAAACAGGAATGATATTGTGAGGCGTTCAATGCTATTAAGCAGGTTATGGCAGCAGATTCAGACGCACACAGTGGACAAGAGGGGTGGCAGTAAAGTCACAATAATGTGTTTAACATACTGGAATGTGATGTACTATTCTTTGACATCAAAATAATATTGTGGCAAGCACTGGCTTGCAGGTTCAGCTCTGCTGGGATGATGTGTGGCACCCTGAGGACCAGAGCAGAGGGGTGAGCTGATGTGGTTTGCAGAACACAAGTGGAATTAAGAAAACAAACTCTTTTCTGCTTTTCAAAGCAGGTCTTTCTGAATGTCCACCATGATGACACCAAACGGGGACACCTCCACTCAAGGACAGTAAATTTCTGGAGAATAAAAGTGGGTGGGAGCGCGCTCGAGTCCATCAGAGTGAAGATGGAGCCAGGCAGTTGCTATCAGTCAAGAACAGGTGTGTGAATGTCATCGGATTTGCAGAATTTCAAAGCTGTTGTATAATCAAATGGAATTATCAGCATCAAACTCAGTTCTAACAACACAACTTTGCTGCTGTAAATTCAAAGAAATTTGCCAGGAAATATGACAAATCTGAGCACTTGTTTAATTCATCAGGAAAAAAACATGATGTTCCTCTCCTGTTCAAAAGAATTTCCGCAATGCTTTGCATGTAAATATTTGCCAATAACTGTTTTTTTCTAATTCCAGGTGGGATTGATGGAATGAGTGTAGCTACAAAGTAGAACTGCTGGTCCTCTTTATAGACATCGGAAGAATGCTGCTGCTAATGTGGTTTGTATCACACATTCATTTATTCAATATGGGACACAAGTGCAATCTCACGTGCAATATCAATATGACCCCAGGGTAATTTTCATTATAACAATTCCAAAGTTTATTTTTCCTGTACTTGTATTTATCTTCCTCTTAACTGCTGTTCTCCTTACTTATTTATACTGTAAATTCTGTATACACCGAGAGGGTATTTTATAGTTTTTCTTTTGTAAATATTGAATAAGTCTATTGTTTTATATTACTGGTACATGATCTGCACCGTACAGCGGCAGCTGTTGTAATTTTGTCTCCCTCTCAAAGCACGATGACAATGAAGACATTCTGATCATCATCTTGCAAACCATCATGAAGCTGTTCACTCAGAGTCTATGTCGCATTTTGCTGCTGTGACTTGTGGTGACTAGTTCCATCCAGTTGTGTCCAGATGCATTTCGGGTTGCACATTGCTAAAGACCACTGGGAATGAACTGAGAGGTTCTTGCCAAATTCACATTTCCGCATCTGTCTGGTATTATTGTGTTATGAATATAGCGATCTCTCCTGTTTTTGGGCTTGATAGCTGTAGTCAGGAGAGGGTCAGTTATTGTGGTTGTTTACACACAAAGTCTACTTGTTTATATTCTACTTTCACCGTATGGGTCTTACAGGGATCAGATTTACACTTAACAGCCCTAACTTTAAAAAACAAAAACAGAAAGCTCGTTTGAGTCATCTTGGGTTCATCTTTTATTATCCTCTCCAGCATTTGGCACGGTTTTTACGAGTTTATTTCATTTTTCTCTTAAAGTCTTTCGTTCTGAATGACAGTGTCCAGAAGCCGTTTAGAAGCCACTCTAGCAGTCAGGCTGTTATCTGGGTGTCATCAAGCATCATGGCCGTTTGTTGTGTCTCTCTCTCTACTGTGGACCTTTAGCAGCAAGTTAGATCTGGTTTGTTGCTGCAGGCCTGTCGTGGTAAAATGAACTCCCAAGATACACGGGTGAGATGTTTGAAGGGCTTTCTCTCATAAAAGCCCCTTGAATAGCTACTTTCTTTAGAATTATTTACTTATAATCGAATGTGGCTTAGTGGGAAGGATACACTTGACATACAAGCTGGTGTGTAAAATATTTAAAGCTGGATGATTTAAAATCTATCAGGATACTCGGATATGATTTTGGATGGTGCTGAAGTTTTTGTTTGTTTGTTTTTACTGCTGCCAAATTGGCTACATTATGTTGGTCACGTGGTCGAAAAACACTTAAATTGAGTTTAATAATCCGTTCCACTTAGTACAGCTGTCAGTGCTGCTGTTGCAAACATCACGTACTTTTCTGCCACAAACACAGAAATAATTAAAAGATCAGAATATCAGAGGGAAGGAATAACTAATAACCGCTGCATATGGTTTAATTAACTAGTTTGGGTTTCTGTCAGGATGGAGGGAAGGAGGAGAAAGAAAACAACAAGAGAAAATCTTTCATTTCAGGGATTAATTATGCAATATCATAATAGAGGCTTGAAAGCAAATATACATTCTTGTAAAGTGAACTGTTGATAAGAAATCAGCATAACACATCAACACATTTTTTAATAAACTTTATACATTTTACTGCATAAAGTTTTCAACCAATGTCAGTTCTTTCCAAATATATAAAATAATCCATTCCTTTTTTTAATTTTTAACTCTTCAAATGCCAGTTTGTTTGTACAATTAGCTTGTGGGAAAACAACCTCAAAACTGACTATTATATGTAATTGCAGTGCTGCTGGTTTTTATGTATTAAAAATGGCACAGTCTGGCATGTGCAACTGATTAAAAACAACATTGATTATTATGCACTGGTACTTTTGAGCAGGGAGAATCCCACTTAGCTTGTTGGTGGACAAAACTGTCCAACCCTTGTTTACGTTTCCAAAGTGCTATAAAATGAATAACTTTTAAAATATTTTTCTGCTTTCAGCACCTTGATTCTTTAAATTTACATCGGACTTGGTCACAAAAAGAAAATTCCATTCAAGTTCAGAATTATGACTGAAATGCCAATCCAGGTCACATAATTTTAAAGATTTATGGAAAAGGAAAAAAAATCATAAACTAAACTAAATAATACATGCTGCTGAAAGTATTTTTTAATCATGATTTCAGCTACATGCGTCCCACTAATTACCAGTATCAATGATTTTTATGTATCATTAGGCCTACTTTTTTTATACAGTGACAGAAAAATACCCTCTGTGTTCATAAACACAAATGTAAGGTGGACAAAAATGGCCATGTGCTTTGTGAAATGTTATAAAATTTCTGTATACTGAAAACAATCTGCTCCTTCCAAAACATTTTTTTTTAAATTTAACATCAGTCCTGATTATAAAATCCAAAATGCCAATCGATTCCAGAATTTTCACTTTTCAAATACCATTTAGACTACATGTTACCAAAAAAGTTGTCTTTTTTCTTTTTTTTCTTTTTTGCATGACAGGATTGATGCAAACAGTTTATTTATTTATTTAGTTTATCATCAATGCAGGTCAGTAATACTAACAGTGACAAAGTTTTTTGTTTGTTTCTTCCTTATTATGTCTTTTGAGTGGTGACAAAAAAAAGGGCTTTAATTCCTAATCGATGTCTCAGAGCGCCGTAAAACAGGCAAACATTGTTTGTTTTTACAAAATGTCATGCAAATACCACAAAAATGAGTGTGCATGCTCAAGGACATGCAGACAGCAATAGTGGTCCTTGTAGACACACAGCACGTGGTCCAGCTCTTCCACGATGTCTTTCTGCTTGTAGGTTTTAGAGGACTCCGGATGGACTGACGTCCACTGGATTGTAGAAGAGAGGCAGCAGCCAGCGGTTGGTTTTCCTTTCACTACTGTAGGTGCCAATAAACCTTGTCTATGTTCTCCACACCATCTGAGCATCTGTTGTCGTCCAGTATTTCGGTAGACTTCCTCTTCACCCCGTCGCTTACTGCTGGTTCCCTGTGCTTCGCTCCGGAGCTGCTAGTCTTATTTATAGTATCAGTATTGACTGCACCTGCACAAACTCCAGGACACATTTATAAACTTTGCAAACAGAGTTTGTTTTTGTTTCCCCTAAAGCAGCATCTTTGACCTCTGCACGATGTTCTGTGATTGTTTTATAATTATTTTTGAAGAATGGATATTGGGGTGAAGCATTGCTTTTTAACATAAAAAAAAATTTAAATGGTCAAAAAAAAAAAAAAGTCCAGAGGGATAACCTGTCTATTGCAACTTAAATATCTAGCTTTTTAAGAAGGTGCATTGTGATAATAGTAATAATAATAGTATGATTACTTAAAAAAAATAAAAATAAAAATTGGGGTCCATGAGATGACTTCTTCTTCTGCAGTAAATGACATTTTTCATGTTGGGATCTGTGTGACTCGTCTGCAAAAATGTGCATAGGTGAAAAGTGCCAAGACAGCGTTCATCTGAACACCAATACTTGAGCTCCACGAGCTCTACAATCAGATGGTGTAAACCTGGATGTGATACTGTAAAAGGAGCATTTCTGCATCCCACATATTTAACTGCTGAGTTTCAGTCCGTGTTGTCTGTGATAGAGGTCATCTTTGCTGCCTGGTGATGCTGCATGCAATCATCACAGCTCAGAACATTACAACCACCTCCTCTCTCAACTAAACATCCAATTACCAGCAGCTTGTGAGCTTATTTTAAATCAAGCCAATTGGAGTTATTTGTCTTTGTTCTGTCTTCCCCCCTCCAAAGTCAGTTTGAGTTGACAAAGCTTTCTGAATGGCAGGGGACAGGTGTTAAATAACAAAAAGAAGTCTAATTGTTTTGATACAACCCAGTTTTGATACCATGACCTGGATGACTGAGATCACTGAGAGTCAACACATGCACATGATTTATTTCAGTGACAAGAGATCCAGTATTAGCTTCAAAACTGCAAAGCTATTGTTGCTCTAACAATGATACCAAAAATGAAAAAATGCCAGTCTATTTAGACTACTTTTTGGCCACACACAGTTGACTGATGAAGACAAATAGGCTACAGTTTGAGAGAAATACTTCTTGGCCACACAGACTTGCTCTGTTGGTTATTCCCCTTACGAATTGAAGATTTTCCTCAGAAATCCTCTCCCATTTGTTCCCAAGACAACCCGACTACAAAGCTGGTGTAGACAGAGGCGTGTAGGAGGGCTTTTCTTACATCCCCCAACTGCCCTTTCACTGGAACACAAACTGAAAATAAAACCCAAAGAGCATGAATTCTATATTTATCCTCCTAAGACCTGAGCTTTAGTTGCGTCTTAGCTTTCTTCAAGCAATTTGTGATTAGAAGGAACCAATAAATAGGCTATAATAACCTGATATTATCTGTGAAAATTAAGCTCTTTTTGGTTGAGGAAAAAAAAAAAAGAGTCCACAAATGTGGACACCATTGGGTAACAAAGTGGAAATCCCTTTTATTTCCAGCCTGAAAACAGTTTTTCAAAATTTTCATTGTCACTGTTGCATATCACTGTTTCAGCTTTGTTCACATTTGTGTGAAACAGGTTGCAATCACTGAATTGTGTATGATGATGCAGACAACCACAACCGCAGGTTAAAAACAAAAAAATAATGATCAGGACTGAAATAGTGTCAATTAAGTGGTTCTCAGAAAAAAAAAAAAAATTTAAATGAGGAATTATTTTGGCTAAATTTTCTAGCTGGAAAATAGTTTGCCACACAAAGAGCAGTAAACCACTTAGTTTGTGTTGGACAAACAGCAGTCACTTGACACAGTCAAGTGAAAAATGTGCAACAGAGGTTGCTGACTTTTGACAGGATTCAGCCTGTAGATTCCTTCATTATAACACGAGAGCTTCAGGGTCTGGGAAATAATCGCTACCCATGCAGGGAAGCTCCTTGAGTTTGTTACACCTCAGTCAGAAAGATTTTAATTACAGTATGTATATAATAATGTAAATAGCGTACCTGCAGCTGTTTTATCATTTGGTTTCTCATGTGCTTGCCTTCAGACATTTTTTTGTTTGTTTGTTTTTTTCAATTATGACAAAGATTTCTCTTAGGGTGATTTTTTTTTTTTTTTTTTCCTGAAACAGATTTGTGTTCATTAATATAATCCCCAAAGCCTTAAAAGGAAGAAGAATCTTTCTGACATAATGGCAAATGGTTTCTCAAAAAACAGTAAAATTAAAATAACTGACAATTGCCCATGCTTGATTTTTTTTTTTTTTCCTCTTGAACCTAATGGCCAGTTTTATCAGCAGATCACCCTCTTGTGTTATGTGTCCTCCTTTCACCCCTTTCCACAAGTGCTGAATTCTTCCATCTATTTATGCCTGCAGTAAGCCAAGCTGCTCTTAACAGCACATCTCTATAAGGACAAACTGAGTAACTCTTTGGCAAGCCGTGCGTAGGACACAAAAAAAGCAAACCTCCCCATTTAAAGGGAATATATGAAGGAAAAGTTACTTTGTAAACTATTTGGGAGTGCAAAGTAATAAATAGAAATTAAATTAAAACTAACAAAAAAAAAGAACAGTCCTGTCACTCAGTTTTGTGACAGTCAAGGTCCTAAAAAAAGCAATTCAGTGAGTCATTCAGATATTTTTGAGAACTGTGACATCACAGATCTTTATCAGAGTAGAACTAGGCAGTTTTTCAGAATTTGGATAAAATATGTCAAAAATATCTTAAGCTCTTTAAGCAGTATGAAGAAGTTTTACTATTTTTAGCTCACTTTACTCTTGTGTGGACCCTGGCTTGGTTTTCTCTCCCGTCTCTCTTAGTCACCTCTGATGTAATGTCCACTTTTACATCCACACATGAAGACACCAGTTCTGTGAGCTAGTTTCTTCTTTGTTGATATGCAGCATAGTGCTCTACAGCAATATGCAGCTGATAAAAAGACAACCAGGATGTTAAAAGTTAAAAATATAATTAAAATGAAAATTAAACTGAAACATGAAAGTAATTATGCTGCTTTAGTGCATCTTTTTTAAAATGCAGCTTTGTATGTGTATACACACACTCACACACACACACACACACTCACATGTGTGTATGTGTGTGATCACAACCTGTTTTTTCTGCAGACTTGCTAAAAACCCTGTGTGTTGAGTCAGCCTACAACTACCCTCACAGTCAGGAAATGGACACCTGAGGCTAGTAACGCTCTAAGGGACTGCTTTGAATGCACAGATTGGAATGTGCTGCTGGAAACAGACAAGAACAGTATGGACATTAACAGACAAGTTGTTACTGAATATATCAACATCTGTAGAGACAAAGTCATACCTACAAAGACTCTACGATGTTTCCCTAATAACAAACCCTGGATCACAAGTGACATAAAAGCAATCGTCAATCAGAAAAAGGAAGCTTTTAGAGACGGTGACAAAGAACATCTCAAACAGGTGCAGCATGAGTTGAAGAGGAGA
>JBAMYA010043513.1:0-13300 GCA_037176975.1 Arrhamphus sclerolepis | reverse complement strand
TGTTTTCACTGTTGCTGTTGGTTGGTGCGTCAGCATGCTGCAAAATACCTGGACCATCATGAAACTGTTCTTGCATTATTGGGAGAAGATAATCTAGGGGCACGTGTTGATGCTTTTTTTTGTTATTCATGGCAGTGTGTCTGAGAAGAACTGCAAGTGAACATCGTCCCTGAGAAGAGAAGTAACAGCAAACATAGAATGTATTTCACAGTTTGCTTGATACAGGACTCAAGGCAGTAAAAAAAACAACAAACAAACAAACAAAAAAACACTACCCACTATAACTTCTACAGGACTCATGGTAGCATTCACCTTTTTTTCTCTCCTTTTTCTTCAATCAATTTTCCGATTGGACAACATGAGGATCGTTATTGTGTGGCAGATCCTGAGGCTGCAAAACAATCCCACAGATAAATAATTATTTCTTTACATGTGACACCTTTCAACTGAAAAAGGGTGGACTTTCCTTTCTCATGGTAAGTACAGTAAGTGGTTCAGTTGGATCATATGAGGGCCAAAGAAACTGCACATATTTCAGTGACAGTCACAAAAAAAAAAAAAAAAAAAAGGTGTTGTTTATGTGGTTCAGTGAGGTAAGGATAGCTTAGTAAAGGATCTTTTTTAGACTCAATGGAGTGGGAAACATGAGAGCTGTGTTTGTTTACAGTCTCCAAAAGGAAATGCCACCCATCAGAGAAAACTGTTCTCAACAGGAAAAGAAAGAACTCACCTATAACAATATTCTGTACCAAAATAAATGCTGACAGACCTCAGCTGTGCCTCATTGACTGTGTGTGTTCGCGTGAGGTCCATCATATGTGTCAATATGTTTATGCACAAACGCATTTGTTGTTCTGTTGTCAATATTTAGATAGACTGATCTGCAACGCATATGAACAAACTTTCCTCATTATTTATTAGTTGAGCTCATATCTAGTTAATCAGTTGGCCCATATTTATTTCCAGCTGCTCTCTGTTGTTTTGAAGCTGCATTTACATGGGCAGCAATCTCCAATTCACAGCCATATGCTGCCAGCTTGACTCTGGGGAGAGATCCATGTTTATGACGACTGCTTGCTGCGGCTGCCAAGGCTGTTTTGAGTGGAATTAATTAAAAGTTGCATACTTGTTCAACTACCCTGCACATACCCTGCCAATATTTTATACTTACAGCAGTCATAAAGTGGGACATGTGTGTGTTTAGTCCAGTGTAAAGCTATCTATTAGGGTGCATAACAGGTTGAGTGTGTCACAGCTGTGAGGGGAATACACAAAAAGTAGAAAAGCTGAATTGAGTGACTTATGAAGTGCACCTACTGTATTTATTTATTTTTTTCATTCCAACAGCATTGGTATTCAGGTTATGTTGAACTTGTCATGAAAAAGGTCATCTTTACATGCATTACACTGCTTACATTTAAGACTGCTAATGTTGGAATGCAATATGAAAGGAGAGAAAAACAAACAAATGAAGTGTCACCTATTATAACCCTTGTAAAAAATAAAGTAGGATGCTGCAAAACATAAACATAGATATTCAAATGTGAAACCATCCAGAAACGCCACCTTCTTCTTTTACTAAAACTCATCTGAAATGGCCTGAAGCAAAGTGGAAAACTGTTCTGTTGTCAAATTAATGTAAACTTGAAATTCCTTCTGGAAACCATGGACGCGGAGAGGGACTATCCAGTTTATAAGCGGACAGTTCAAAAGCCCACATCTCTGATAGTATGGGGTTGCATTAGTGCCTATGGTGCAAGCGGCTCACACATCTAGACAGGCTCCATCAGTGCTGAAGAGTGCATGGAAGTGTAGAGCAACGTACGTTAATGCTAAACATCATACTGCATCCATCACAACACCATGGCCTCAAGGAGAAGAGTCCAGGGGCTGTACTACGAAGCGGGGTTAACTTTATAAACCGGGGTTGACAAAACTGAGCCCCCGGAAGTGGTATAATTAACTTTAAGAAGGAAATCAAACATCGGCCGCTAATAAAGCAAAGCAGGCTTGTTGAATTGCTGATCAGGTAAATGTGTCAGTAAGGTGTTTTTTTTTTCTTTCTTGATATGTTCTTTAAATCTGTGTAACAGACGATTATTATAGGTTAGTCGGAAGTTACTTCTGACGTGATCAAGTTACTCTCGAAGTTACCCTGATAAGCTGTTAACCCTGCTTCGTACAGGCCCAAGGTGCTGAACATTCAGTGACTTCAGATGAAAATGATGTTCATGTATGTGATTTCACTCAACACTCTTTTGGGACGACGTTATAATGTCAGTTATGAAGACATGCTGAGGACTGGCCACGAGTGACTGGATGTCTCAGGATGCTTATTAAGGTCTGAACAGGAACTCAGCTTTGTTGGTGGTCTGCTCCTGCTGAGAGGAAGTTCTTTCTCACCACTCTTGCCGCTCCGCATCCTGGATGGCCACAGTGGTGGGCTGAATTGAAGATTTGATGCAGTCAAATTTGCTTTTTATAAACACTATGAAAATGAATATGAATGCATTGAATTGACTGTACTGAATTCGAATTGTACTGAAAATGTATTTATGTTTTAATTGGGGCTGACTGAAGTGGATTATAATTATATTTGATTAGACAATAATTGGATTGCATGTAATTAGACTTATTTTTCCAGATTTTAAATGAGATCACAATAATAATTATTCACATTTTAAGTGTATTAGAAGGTGGAGGTGATTAGTAAGTGTAAATGATGGAACGATCAAGCTGCTGTGTCGTGTGCAGATTTTTACACGGTACTTAATTAGCTATGAGTTCTGCCTACTGATTCTCTTTTCTCACTTCTGTGACTGCCTGCTGTTGCTATAGAAACATCATAGAGTGGTAGGGGAAGACACTGGATGCAGTGGAAATATGTGTGTGTGTGTGTAGGACTATGTGACAGAGTGAGATTTCAGTGAAGACTGCTGAGCTGTATCTAATGAGCAGAATGTGCTGCAGCAGGTCACATCTGACTAAGAGACAGCTCTCTTTTTAACTGTATACACAAACATCCTTGCACAATATATTTTATTGTTATTTGGCCACCATGGAAACCATGCAAGTCCAAAGTAACATAACATTACAGCATACAACTTTTGATTTTACAAACAACAAATAATAACTAGGAGTGCTAATAAAAAATACAATGATTCTCACATATACCTTTGACCTTTATTTTATTGCTGACACAATGAACCATAGATATTTCATGTTTTAATTGCCTAAAAAAAATTTTATTGTCTTTACGCATCTATTTTTACATCTCAAGCCTGCAGTACATTGGAAAAAAAAAAAAAAAGTTAGTATGGTAAAGCTTTTCTATGACTCCGTGATGTTGCCATTTCTTTTTCCAACACTTTAAACATTTTCTGGGATTCAAGATAACAAACAAAGAAGCATTCAGCTGTTTTTGTGACCTTGTCACCCCAACCTCAACTAAGAGTACAGTTTTTTTTTTTTTCTTCTGTCACTTATTGTATTTCAAAATTATCCACACACCCTCCATTGAAGCTAGTTTAGACAGCCCCCAACAGAGTAGAAAAGCCAGTCCAGCACCCATACCCACTTACTTCTCAGGAAGCCCTTGCAATGTGTGAAAAATGTGACATTACCTGTTTTGAAGAAATTATAAATATATTATAGAAATAGAATTTATACATATATGTATGGGCAGGTCCGAGTGGCAGCTCACTCACCTGTTGCTGATCCTGCAATCAAGCCTTCTATAAATACTTGGTGTACATGCAGATGGCCATAGCTTCTAGCCACTCTGGAGATGGAACAATCTGGCGATGACTGGCTGAGAGGACTGAGACTTGTTCGTTCAACTCATTTTTCCTTGTTTTTCTCTTGTTGGGTTTCCCTGCCTTGAGTCCAGTGTTTATCAGCATCACCTGGATAATCAGTCACCAATCTGTCTGCAGTGAAATTGACAGTGTTGTACTAACTCTTAAAGAGTTGATTTTAACACTATTTCTGAGCATATGTGATCCCGTTTAATTTAGTGTTAATATAACACTAAAAATTTTGTTGAATACGTAGAGTTAATTCTACACTGGATTGCGTTAGAAAAGAACGCTACCAGTGTTGACAATTACACTTAATATTGTTGCTATAATTTTACACTAATCCCTTTTAACAATGTTTCTGAATTTTGGTAAGTGTAAGATGTTTTATACTCTTATTACTATTCCACAGGTAATACAATTATTTAAATGCTTAATGTTATTTCATGATAAGATATCAACATACACACTCTCATTTTATATACTTTATTAATCAATTTCAGCATGTTTAGAAAAAAGACAAGCCTTTTCATTATTGTCACAAAAGCAAACAGTATCAGAAATCACAATATAAACAGATAATCAGTTTTATCATAACTCATCTGACTGGACTGCCTGCCTGTTTCCCTTCTTGCCTCCTTGTGGATCTCGAGGTTTCAGGAACTCTAGCTGCCAGAATTTACCCTTTAAAATTAAAGCCTTGTCTAAATCCATTCCTTGTCTGAGGAGTCTAATTGTGAATTTTTGGGGTTGGTCATAACAACAGATCCCATGTCTTCTACCAAAAAAAAAAAAGATTTGGAATACTGATTCATTATATATATTTCCTCTTTGTGATGGTCCATCACAGATGCCTCTGAACCAAGAGATGTCAGCACCACATCTGGACAAGCTTAGCACAGTAAAGATTTAAGTGAAAAGTAAAATTCTTAGTCACACTGGACAATGGTTTATACAATTCTATGTTGCTAACTAACTCGCATCATAAAGCAGACAACTTAAGCTAGTCACCTTCACCTTTCAGCATGGCCCGGTAGGCTGTTCAGGCCGTCAGGCTGCAGTCTGACCACTGCTGCTGACACCTGCTCTGGCTGAAACTCTTGAATCTCAGTGCGTCTCAAACATCAGACTGGTGATGGATGGCTGTGTTAACCCTGGCGGAGCTTAGGTCAGAGTTATATCAGCCCATATTTCGATACTGGCAGTTTTCAAATCAGATGTTGCTTTGGTAGTGACAACCGAAACATACAACAATGTAAGATAGTAAGCCCTTGCTTATGAGCCCCTCAGTACCTCTGATGCATTTATTGACTGGTGAGAGTGCATGATAAAAAAAAAAAAAAAATACATTAAAAAACGGACAAAGTGGCCCTGTTGCCTTCCTACAGGCCATTGAGTGATCATATATATTCACCTGTGACATGTCACCAAACAGTAACACATTTTATGTTTTTCACTGTGTTGTTAACAAGGAAGATGAGGATGGTGTTGGCCCACTGATTTAGATGCAGCATCTGCTGGACAGACATCCATTGGACAGGCTTTTTCCAGAGTTATTTTACTTTTCTACGTTACAGCCACTTATTTGTTTTGAACAAGGAGGAAGGTTCATTTACATCTGTCTTTTTTTATAGTATATCATCAAATTAGGTGTACAAGCAAGTGATATGTGACCGGCTGGAGTTTTAAAGCACAGCATTAAATGTTCCAGGATTGAGAGTATCATCGCTCGCTGCATCTCTGTGTGGCGTGGAGGCTGCACCAGCTCCTGTTCAAGGACTCTGCAATGCATAGTGAATACAGCCAGCAAGATCATGGGTTCCCCTCTGCCCTCCTTCAAAGACATTTCCAACACCCACAGAGCCATCAGTGCTTCGTGACAACTCACATCCCTCACACTCTCTCCTTAGCTTCCTATCTTCAGAGAGAAGGTACCTCCGGACCTGTTGCACGTTTCACAAACACCTTCATACACCAAGCTGTCAAATTGCTGAACTCTGCTCACTACCAGCCCTCTGCCCACTCCCCCTGGACTACAACCAACCAACTTTTGACAAAAAAACTATGTCTTCTGTTTTTGCACATGGACATTAACAGCTTTCTACATTATATAAAAATCTGCTGCTCTTCATCTTCTCACACCTGCTGTTCATCTGCTGCCTTTGACCATTGCTCTGCTGTCTAATATTGTGCTTTTTTTTTTTTTCTTGTATTTTAGGTTATCAGAGTGTCTACTGTTCTATTGTACGGACCTGGTGCTGATTAATCTGATAAGTTTTGATGTTTGTGATAATACAACCCTTTTTAGCATTTAACTAATTTTTCAACAGTGTTTTTTCATTTTACTTGTAATTTTTCATTGAAATTAATTTCAACATGTGATGTTAGAACAAACAAAACTTATTAGGTAGCTGATTTAATTCAAGTCTCTACTTCAGAATAAGTTCAAATAAAGAAAGTAAATGTATAAAACATACAAAAAAAAGATGTTTTTGACAACACTTGATCATTATGCATCCTTATTATTAAAAACAGTGGGTTGATAATGATTGAAAAGATTATAATCAACATTATTCTCTTGACATTGTAACTAAATGGTACCAAACATATAGCATCTTTTTTTAACTCTGATAAAGTTCTGCAAAGTGGTTTAAGGTATGTTTCTCCATCTCTTCACACACACACCAATGCCAGCAGAGCTGCAAAGGGCCGTTGTGCCAGTGGGAGCAGCTGGGGGTCCAGTGACTTGCCCACTTTGACACCATAATTACATTGTCATGAGTTTAGGAGGGTGGATCCTTCTCTAATCTGTGTTTACAGACATACAAAGATACTGCAGAAATAGAGACCCATACACACATATTCTCGCTCTCTCTCTCACTGTGTGTATGTGTGTGTTTTCAGAGGATAAGCAGAAGATCATCACATCAGAGAAGCAGTGTTTGAAAATATTTTGGATTTTTACACTAAGGTTGTCACTTTTTGTTTTTTTAAAAAAGTGATCCTACTTCCTGCAGTTCGGTACAGTTAGCTTCAGCGGTCATCTGAGGCTTGTAAAAATAAATATTTAAATGCAAAGACATGAGGTCCATCAGCATGTTGTTGTTTTCAGAGGAATTCATGAAGGAGATGGAAGCCCAACATAAAAACCCAGGTTCTTACGCATCACGTGGATGAGCTAGTAGAGACAAAGGCTAAGACAGACGAGTCTCATCAACAGTCACAGTTGTAATGAAAAGGCTAGAGATAATGAGAATAAATAAGCAAGTACATTCAAGGATTAAAAAGAAAAAAAAAGCTGCTAGAAGTTTGTTTAAAGCTCAGTTTTAGTGCCAGCCTTATGTTAACTGGCCTGTGTAGTTATTGTTCAATAAAGGCAGCAGGATCGCAGATGATTTTTATTTTTATTTTTTACAAAATTTGGTTTCTATTCAAACCAGTCTTCACTTTCAAACTTCTTTTTTCTCAACAGACTAATGCAAATGGTATTTCTTCTTTTGAATCATCAGTAATTTACAAACTGACTTCAAAGTGTCAACATGTCTATGGAACCCAGTCAGCCAGCAATCCATTTTCTACAACAGCTCCATCCTGTTCAGGCTCATGACTATCCCAAATGTCACCGGCCAAGAAGCAGTACACCCTGGACAGGTCACCAATCCATCAAAGGGATCACACAGAGACAAGCAACCAACCACACTCACAGCCACAGTCAACGTGCCTACAGCTGAAGAATACCAGAAGAAAACCCAAATAGGCACAAAGTAAACACAGAAAGACAGCCAGAATCCAAACTTGGAACCTCTCTTGCTGACAGGTGACAGTACTACCCACTGCACCACCCTGCAGCCTGGCACACATCAATTCCAACACTGAAGCGAATGAGTCACATGTGCCTCTACGCCTTCGAAAGGACATTTATGAAACTTTGTGCAGACAGTTCCAGTTTGTAAACATAATGCTTTTATTTTTTTCATGACTTCTTAAGAACTGGAATGCAATTTGAATACACCGGAGCCCTCTGCTTTAATATGCAGTGACACAGTACAGCCACTAGATGCCAGCAGATCCTCAAAATTCATGCAGCTCCTTTTGGTACTTTGTTCATGTCCTGTAAAGTAAAGCTTCCGTACATTGCGCTGGTGGTGTAATATGGAATATATTTGTGTGCAAGAATGTGTGTCTCTCTCTGTGTGTTAGTTAGTGCCAGTGTATTTATATTTGTTCCTAATATGTCACATTTTAGTTTGATAAATGAGTTATTCATGGATCTGTATGTGTTTGCCTACGGGAGAAAATGAAAATTACAGGGCGAAAATGGAGATGGAGAGAAAGGCATAAATAGATAGTACCTCCCACCATTAGTCATTGAAGACATGCATATAACCAAACTTGAATGTCATTAACACATTCAACCAGCAAAACCTGAGAGTGGGCTTCTTTTCCCTGTAGGAGTGGTGAGTGCATATGTGTGTGACAAAAACAGATTTAACAGGAGCAGTATCTGATCAGTTGAGTGTTTGAGTACTCACACACTCACACACAGGTGGTTGAGAAAGCCTACAGCAGGCAGTTGGACTTCCACACACATACACACACTCACACATATATATATTCAGTGATGGATGTCTCAGAGCAGTGCATGTGTCCTTCTAATTACATGCTGCATCCATCCCGCTCTCCTCTCATTAAATAATGACGTCCAATCTATGGCTCATCCACAATACCGCTGTGATAAGGGCAAATTAAACAATGCACACCAGTCAACTCCACTGATGGCCAAGGGGATTTTGACTGAAGTAATATTCCTGCATTTGCATGCATGATTCTGCGCTGTCCATGAACACATGAACACATGCAAGTAAAACTGAGGGGCTACACAACTAATGACCTCAAGAGTCGATGAGCTTCGACCTTCAGCTCAAAGATGGAAAATTTTTGCTTCAGCCATCATTACAGACCAGTAAAGAGAGAAAAAAAACCATCCAGTTTGGACCATCGGCGTAGTGAGTTACCAGTCACGAAACTAGCGATATGTTGAATTGTTTGCATATTCATGAGTGATTTCTGTCACTTCTGTCTAGGGACACGCTTTTGCCTCTTGTTGCAGCTGTAACCATCATATGGACGTCCTCTTAAATTACATTGGAAACAGCTTCATTTACGCTCGTTCCTGTTTGTATACAGAGTGAACATTATATTCATGAGCAGGTGTGGATTTGGAGTTGTGCATTGGTGTGACTAAATGTCTAACAAATGCTCATGGTTGTCATTTAGCAGACAGTAAACTGCGCATAGATGAATAGATAATAAGACAGGGCAGATAGATATGCTTCTTTTGCATCTGTTTGAGTTCTGTGTTGCAGCGTTAAAAGCTGTGACCGTCTTCTGACAACATATGGCACAGAGTCAGTGTCAATACCAACAGTCAGATGAGTAAGTTCAATCAGTGGCGGAAACTTTAATGATGTGTGACAATACAATAAAAGAAAATGTCACGTTCTGCCAAGCAGTGTGAGAGAGGTGCTGTCAAGACGATTGCTGAAAATCCTTCACACACACACTAAAAAAACATACCATCGTCATCGTTTGTTCAGATCATTGTTCTTTGTATGACTCTATTTCAACCACCTTCACCTTTTTCTCATGAACACTGTGTGACTCAGAGGAGATCATTGTTGACTCCAGGGGTCAAGCTCCGGGAAAACAAGTCCTAGTCATCAACCATCTACTTCCCTGTTTGACAGTGCGGCGTTTCAGGAAAAATGTTGCGTTTGGGTTTTATGAAATGTGGCACCGAACATTAAGGCCACAAACTCAACTTTGATCTCAAATTTCAGAACATTTTTCTGATAGTCTTGTGGTTTGATGAGATGTTTTGGACTTTTTAAGGCAGAAGTATAGTCGTCCAGTTGTCATCTATCTATTTCCAATGTTTTGGACTTTAACATTCAACGTGTACAGTGATGCCTAAAGGATCTGAAATGTTGCTGTTTTTGTTTTGTTTTTTTCTTTTCATTCTTGCATTCACTGTCTGACTTTGAGGTAAATTTGCTACGACGTTCACTCCCGGAAAGATTGTCAGCTGTCCTGGATGCCTTCTGCATGTGAATAATCTTTCTCAGTGAAGACCACTGAACTCCAATCTGGAAAGTGTTATAAAACCATTTCTAGAACATTTGAAGTGCAGCAAAAGCTGCTTCTCTAGGACTATAGCTTATGTCTTTTTGTCTTGGCATTGTGTTAACACACACCTGAATGCTCCAGACCAGCAACACTGTCAAGATGTCCACTTTTATAGAGGACTGCACACCTGTACAAATCATCTCACCAGAGACAGATGATCATTAGCACCTGGATGGAACTTCACATCTTAAATCCTGTAAGCTGTACGGAGGTACTTAGTATTGCCCATATTATGGTAGTAGTAAAAGTCACATTGAGGTCATATGTTAGAGATCCACTCTGATCGGATAATTCTTATATTATTCTCTCTCTCTCACAGACACGCCATGTTTGTGAAATACAACTTTTTAAAAACACAAGCCCAGGTTACTTACTGTGCACTCTCTTTGTCACTGACAGACACACATTTAAACACACAAAGCGTGATTTTACAGAGTCTTGTAAGCAGCCTTTGCCAGGACCTGAAGAACACACTGAGGGCTGTATCCAGCCTGTTGCATCAGCATCTCTCTGACATGCTAGGAGAGGAAACAGTATTTTCTGTCATGGCAGAACACAATCTGAATTCAGACGCACAATGAAATGAAAGGGAAATTGACAGAGTAGAGCCCACTTGGTTTTCTGGAATAGTGAGTCAAGCACTTTCAGAGGGAGAGTGACTTTAGCATGCATGTGCATTTCTGGGTAATTCCTGAGTGTGTGTAGAGGCTGGAGACGGAATCGCAGGGAGCGTCTGCCCGCTAAAATGTCACAGTGTGTTAAATGTGCCTGTGTGAGTGTGCACAAGGTGGATGTGCAACAGCATCAGCTGTAAGACCTTCAAAATGAAAAGCATGTCTACAGGGCACTAAAAACCCATAGGTATCCAAACACACTGAGTTCAAAGACAAAAAAAGAAGAAAAAGAAAAGATCTGTCAGGATGCATTTTAGTATGGACAGGTCACATCAGCATGCCCTTCTGAAAAGCAACGTGCTTCATGCTTCACTCACAGATATCTCACATGCAGAGAGTGAGATAAACATTTGTAATAGCTGATCTGCAAGTGTGTAACCTTCCTATGAGTGAGCAACCTGACTTTCTCTGTCTTTCCCTCGTCCCTCTCATGCTGACATGCTCATTGTTCACTGCTCAGAAACTCTGAAAATAACCCAACCAAAGATTATTATGGGACAGAGGTGACAAACACACTGGCCATATGGCTGTCACTGAGAGAGCTCCAATAACACTGGCAAGAATGCAAACTAGACACAGCTGGTCATTTTTTCTTTTTTTTTTTTTTTGAAGAGAGGACAAAAATGATAAAAAAAAAATAAATTACTTTTTTAAGAATCAAAATTAGTATCAATACAAGAAGTGTTGCAATATATACAATGGATGATTAATGCACACACAGACCTGGACTCTTGGGATCTGAATTACCGTGGAAGTGTCTAGGAGAGGTGGCAGTGTAGTTTTTGATGAGGACATTCAAAAGGAAATTAGAGAGTGAGACAAAGTCTGAGGAATGCAGGAGAAGTGTGCTGGTGCTGATTTTTAAGAACAAGGATGACACGGAAGAGTTGTGGCAACTACAGAGGAATAAAGTTGATGAGACATACAATGACATTATAGGAAAAAAGTAGTGGAAGTTAGACTTTGGGCAAAAGTCAGTATCTGAGAGCAACAGTATGGTTTCATGCCAAGAAAGAGTACTACAGATGCAATATTTGCCTTGAGGATGTTGATAGAGAAGTAAAGAGAAGGTCAGAGGGAGCTGCACTGTGTCTTTGTAGACCTTGAGAAAGCAGATGGCAGGGTGGTGAAAGAGGAGCTGTGTTATTGTAGCAGACAAGTATGTTAGAGTGGTGCAGGACATGTATGAGAGATGTAAGACGGTGTTGAGGTGTGCTGTCGGTGTGGCAGAGCAGTTCAAGGAGGAGGTGGGACTGCATCAAGGATCAGCTCTGAGCTCCTGCTTGTTTCCTGACAGATGAGGTCAGACAGGAATCTTTATGATGTTTGCAGATGATATAGTGATCTTTAGTGAGTGCACGGAGTGAGTGGAGCAAAATCTAGAGAGGTGGAAGTATGTCCTGGTAAGAAGAGGAATACAGATTTGCTACGACAGAACATATCAGCATGAATGAAAATAACTCAAGTGCAACAGTGAGGCTACAGGGAGCAGAAATAAAGAAGGTGGAAGATACTTAGGGTCAACAGACCAGAGCAATGGAGTGTGGAAAAGAGGTAAAGAAGCATGTACAAACAGGTTGGAATGGGTGGAGAAAATAGCAAGAATCAGTATCAGTAAGAATGAAAAGGAATGTGTACATGACAGTATTGAGACTTGCATTGTTGTATGGTTTACAGATCGTGGGACTGAAGAAAAGACAGGAGGTAGAGTTAGAGGTAGAAGAGGTTAAAATCACAAGGTTCTCTTTGTGAGTTACAAGGATGGATAGAACAGCACATGTTAGATGTTTTGGAGAGAAAGTCAGAGAGGCCATTCTGAGATTGTTTGGACATGTACAGTGGAGGAACAGAGAATATATCGGTGGAAGGATGATGAGGATGGAACTGCCAGGCAGGAGGCCCAGGGAACACCAAAGAGGAGATTTATCGATGTAGTGAAAGAGGACATGAAGTTGGTTGGTGTGAGAGAAGAGGGTGCAGAGAACAGGGTTGGATGGAGACGAATGATTCAGTGTGGCGACGAATGGAACATCCGAAAAAAGGAAAGAAGCAGAAACGTCTACTAAGTGTCTCAGAAAACCTGTAAAGAAACACTGAGATTCCCAATATACACAGTGCTTTATATGCAAGCAGCATGCTTGTAATCTAAATGCTCAGGCTAATGCATTATGGATGAGAAGGAAAAACACAGACAAGACAACAATGGAGGAGAATTAAAAGCATTTCCAGTTACAGTTTTTGGTCTGGTCTGGCCTGAACTGAACTGAAACTCTACTAATCCATAGGGCATATATATGTGTATACATACATATATGTATGTTTTTCATAATAAATTTAAGAAGAAAATACTAGAAAAAAAATAAACAAGTCACAAGTGGATAGACCTTTGGGGAGCAGGAAGTGTAAAAGGGAGATAGGGCTTATTTGAAATTTCCAATTTGCCATAAATACATGAAGATGTAGCAACAGCTGATAGAACGTAACGGCGGGGAACTCTCAGTAGACAACATGCACAGAAACTCTAAGCCAACAGTTCAACAAACAGCGTGCCAAGACACTTCTTCACACTACCCCATCTGTTCAGATGTGATCATTATATTGTCAAGTCTACTCCCTTGAATGGTATCTTATTTCTGTCCCACT
>JBAMYA010043512.1:0-13300 GCA_037176975.1 Arrhamphus sclerolepis | reverse complement strand
GGGGTTTTTTCAGTCCCGTCCCCCCCCCCCCCCCCCAAAAAAAAAAAAAAAAAAAAAATCTGCATTACATGTTAAACTAAGTTTGAAAACAAAACAAAATAGTTTTAAACTTAATAATAAAGACGTTAGGATATGTCCTTGAAATAAAAAATATAGCCCTTTTATACATGTATAAATGTGTATATATATATATATATATATATATATATATATATATATATATTGCAAACAAAAACATTTTTCTTTTTTGTTGATACCACATTCTGTTCCCTGTATTTCCAGATGGTGACCTATGTGATACAGTCAATAAATAATGTATTTTTTTTTTTTTTTTTAAACAGGTTTTACTGTGGATCGGCTCTTATTTTAGCGTCTATTTAGTTTGCTCTTGTCTACATCAGACTGGACTCACCTGGCAGGGTTGGGATCAGCTCGTTCTTTTACATATTGATAACTTAATTTGTTTGATGAGCCTAATCCCTATAAGGAAAGGCTCCTGCTGCTTACCTTACACGGCATGTGCCCAGGCAGAAAGACTGACATTGTTTTGTTTCAACAGCAGTTTATTTCCAGTAACTGAGCAGGTTGGGGGGGGTACAAGTAACTGCCCTCAGTATGTTTTTTCCATAACAACTCTGATCTGTATCTCTGCCAATCAGCAAAGATACAATCATTCATTTCGCGTTTTTAAGCCGCAGAAGCACTGCAGGACTGTGTTGGGTTTCTCTTTTCTTTTTTTATTCCAGTTGTCAGTGAGAATACTTTCTGAATGCAAATACTAGACATTGTAACTGGTTGAAAAGTAAAAAGAGTCAAAATAGTCCTGCTAAAAACCATAATTGCTGACATTGTTCATGTCCTATTTTTCAGATTGTGCTGTGAACGTTCATAAGAGCTGCAAGTCTCTGCTGGGTGAGTGCACCAGCAGTAAGAATAAGGTAAATATTACACTGGAGCATGTACAAATGAACACTACAATACTGTGTAAAAGTCTTAGACACTCCTTGTCTTGTTGTTTTATCAAATTTAATAACCATCCATTCTTGTTTTCATTTTCTTTATTAAGATATGAATAGAAAATTGAAGTTTTCATGAGCCTAATATGGCTAATTATTGGCTTTAGGAAAACTCATTTTGCTCGACCTCTAGACTGTATGTACAAAAAAAAAAAACCCACAAAGATGTTCAGAACAAATCACTCTGAGCAAAAGTCAGTATTTAGTGTTACCTCCCTAAGAACCAAGCACAGATTTAAGTGGTAAACGCTCTTTATTTTCTCCACACAGAGAGATTCTCATTCAAGGGGTAGTGCGTCAGGATCTCCTAACCTTGGTAAGAAGAACTTTGTTTATGTGCACATGTTCCAGTCATATTATTTTAATTGCAGAGGACGCACTGCTGGATGAGGAGGTAGCTTTAGTCCTCCTTCAGTCTTATTAAAAAGGTGTGTGCAGGTCTCTGGTGTATGTGTTTCAGCCATCATACTGAGCATAGAGTGGTGAGATTGGCCTCCAACAGTCAGTAAGTAAAGGTGATGATGAGTCATTGTTAAGAGGGGGCAGGTGGTGTACTTGTGGTTCCTTTCTCTTCTGAACTCATTAAGAAATATTTATGCTGTGTATGCAAAGATTTTGAATTAGGGTGCAAGGATGGGGGGAAAAAAACAAAAACCTTTGCTGTTATATTCAAAGATGGACTCTACTTTGCAATATATTTATGAGATTAAAGGTAATTCTTCTGTGCCACTCCACACTGATGTGGACAAATGCAATGAAAATGTTCCTTCTTATAATAGATATTGACACTGCAATTTACTTAAGGTTCAATTAAGTGCAAACAGCAATCACTTTCACAGCAGAGTAGTGTCTGGAAGGCTTTAGTGCTAAAGTGTGACTAGTCGAGCTGTAATAAGCCAAAGCAAACTCTGGCTACACAGACAGTAGTAGTTAGATAGTAGATAGGGTGGGTTTATTCTTAGATTTGATCTTGGTACATCTTTTTTTTTTTCCATGATGAACATAATCATGGAACTTATCCTTAAATCATCTTCATTAACAAGCCTCAGAATTAATGTTGTGCTTTCGTTCTTTACTGTTGTTTGTTATCAAGTGGTTCATTCTAGAAACGCTGTCATTTTTTTATTGTAACATTCAGTAGGTGCATGTGATTGAACCCACGGGAGACATGAGCGGATGCAACAGCAGCAGCTTCAGTTAATCTCCTGTCGCAGTTGTTATTGTCTCCGAACAGCTGGAGTCTTGTCAGCTACATCTGATTTCTCTTCATGTCTTGCTCCAGCCAATCAGTGGTTTGCGTAGGGGGTCTGGAAGATGATGGATAGAGAGAGGAATTGAAGAAAAAAGAAGTTTCAGAATGTACGAGAAATATAGAAGGGTGTCTTTCCAGAAGTTACTACAAGACCTTGTATCCGAGTCTGGGTGGGGAGCATATAAAGAGGGGTTTTGTGCTGCCTTCTGCTTCTCATTGTTTCACCAGTGAAGTGCTGTAGCATCCACTGATATTTTGACTGACTATTGAGGTACCTTGGTTTACCTTGGAGTTTGGACTTCACTATTTGTCCACATTTGAGGCATTTACAATGGACCCAGAAGATGCAAGAGGTGCTACTCAAGCAAACGGAGCCTCCAAAGCTCCCTCCATCTTCAAGCCATCTTCCTCTGGTTCGTCGTGGGTTCTGTCTGGACGCCTGGGCTTGCGAGAATTAATGCATCGCGATATGATAACCTGCCGATTCTTCCGATCCCTGTCTCGATCTTGGCTGAAAAAATACTGTGGTCGACCGAGACAAAATTCAGCCAAGTCTTCTCCTCCACTTCGCTGGTCATCTTCTCCTTTTTCTTTGTCCTCTCCTCAGTTGTCATCATCCTCCATCCCATCTCATTTCCTTCGTTCACCTGTGTCCCGTCTTTCTTTCCCAGCGCTTAAAGACCGTGACAGAGAGAAAGATCAGGCAGGCACAACCACATCTCATGCCCTGAATGGCCACCGAAGTTCTCCCAGCACCCCAGGCATGACAGTTGGTTTGTGGGGACCTAGCACGCAGCAGACTGCCGCCCACAACACAAGCTCTACAGCTTCTCCTGCATGCAGCCTTGGCCAAAAGCTCCGTCACCACAGTAGCTCAGGGTACGTACCTTAAATATAACAGTTTTTTGTTTGATAACCACTCATAAGCATCTTCCACCATTGTTTGCACAACTACTTTGCACTGGTCCTTTTATGTCCTTTTGTTAAACTTTTTAAATTAAATCACATACATATCTTTTAATTTAAATTTTAAAGTGTATCCTCCTCACACTGAAAGCAAGTTAAATGAAGCCAAATTTGTTATTTCTATGTTCAAACCTGGCCAGTAAAGTTTGTTCTGATTCAAACTAATACATTTTTTGTGTTTTGTAAGATATTATTGCTATTTTAAGTGAGATTTTTTTTTTTAAAGTTGGGGGGAAAAAAATCAAGAATCTTTATTATATATATGGATAATGGAAAACATATATTAGATATTTGTAACTTTGCCTGGATGTCAATGAAGAATATTTTTAGATTCCTGTGTTTTGAGCTCATCTGTGCCGCCGTCAGATGTGTATTTATACCTATTAAATAAAGCCAAACTGTCATTTCTAATGAAACATTCTTTGAAAGAAAGTCTAGATGGTTCTCGAAAGACTATCTTTCTGCTGCTTTGCTAAGATTGAAATTATCATAAGGCTTAGTAGGCAGCGGGACAGAGAGACATGCAGAGAATAACAGATGTGTCTGTTTGAGGAAGGAAAGACAGTGCAGTTAAATGGATTTATCTTCCGATTCAGTTTTCTTGTAACACTATGCTTGTCTGGGTAAATGCTTGCGTTGAATCTTAGGTGTATTTGGGCCACCAGCACGTAGTAAGATTAAGTTGTATCTGTTTCAACATGTACGCAACCTTGGACCTGTGGTTGTCCTCCCTCAGATCCCTCCCAGGGGAGATGGATGAGACAGATGCTCTCCGCTTCAAACGCTGCAATGAAGATGCCATTTCCCTTGCTCCTTCAACTACTGAGTCCATCATCGTAGAAGGTGAGCTGTTTTTTGTTAAAAGGGAACTTGAATTTTAACACTTCCGCTCCTGTTGGCATGATTAGAGAAGTCATTATGGTGATGGTGTTTACCTTCAGGGAGGGTTTTTGTTTTTGTTTTATAAAACTGGAGAGGAGAATGTGTGGAGGGTGTTTTTTTTTTTTTGGAGTCATAGCTGACCTTCTTCTCATTAATCTGAAGTGTGTAGGAGAGAAAGCCAGGCTAAGTGGAAATTACTGTTTTACATTTTCTAATTTGCTACCTTGTGCCAAGGTTTGTTGTTCTATAATACATACTTGTAACATGAACGAGCAACTGCAGTGCACAGCTCACACGATCCTTTGTTCTTTTGCCACCTTAATTAAACTGATGAAGGTGTATCACATTGCGGGATTAGAATCTCCCTAGCCTCCCTGTTATGTATTTTTTATGGAATTAAGGTTAAAATTTGGCAGGACAAATGATTGTTGAATCAAGAGTACTTAGTTCATATTGCCAAGTTGTCATCTGGTTTGCGTGTCCTTTTCAGCCGTGCCAAAACACAAGAAGGCAAGCATGAAGTCAGCAGTAAACTATCCTCAGATTTGGAAAATTCATATTAAATAATCTTAAATATTTCTCTAAATAAATCACCATTGTTCTTAATTATTTTTAGAAGACAGAAAAACGTTTGGTCAAGTGAGTTGAAGACCTTGCATTTTCATTTAGAGAAAGTTATAGTTTTTATCTGTGTTAACATTTTTAACGTTTGATTGGTGTCATCTATAGATTGATTTTCAGCTGCAACTTCAGTCCAAATTGTGATTATTTTCATTTCTTGAGCTCAGTAAAAAAAAAAGAAAATTCATTAATAGTCGGTGACATTTGGCTGTTCCTTTCTGCAGATACTCACTACGCAGCTGTGCGGGCTGACCTGGAGTCAGATGCTCAGGACTTGGAAGCAGACTCATGGAATTTGGCAGTTGATCAGCAGTATCTTAAGAAGCACTCAAAAGAAATGGTGAAGAGGCAGGATGTGATTTATGGTATGTGATTTCTCTTGTGTACACCTAGACTTGTCCTGTTAATTGAATAGTGTTGTTCAAAAGAACACTATGTGCCTTTTAATCACTGTTTCTGACTGAATGTTTAGGAAACACTCCAAATATAGCACAACTATTAATAGACGGGATAAAAACACCATAGTATTGCACTGCCAAAGCATTTGTATGTTGTTACAGAACTGATGCAGACGGAGATGCACCATGTGCGAACGCTGAAGATAATGCTGCGAGTGTACGTCAGAGAGTTGAAGGAGAACCTCCAAATGGACTCGAGCAGGCTTGACTGTCTCTTCCCCCGTTTGGAAAACCTCCTTGACCTTCACACACATTTCCTGTCACGTCTAAAAGAGAGGCGGCAGGAAAACCTCGTCGCACCCAGCGATAGGAACTACACTATTAACAGAGTGGCGGACATTCTAATTTCACAGGTAGGGTATTGGAAAAATTGTCTTGCGAGTTTACACTTGAACTAAAATATTCTCTACTGACTTCTTTGAATGCCTTTCAAAATGTGTTGAACATGCACAGCAAATCTTTTTCAAGCAATGTCATTGGTGTGCCATTGTGACCAGGTTACAAGCAGCTGCCTGCTTGAATGAATGACAGTTTTCTTTGTTGTCCAGTTCTCAGGTGAGATAGGAGAGAGGATGAAGGACAGCTATGGCGATTTCTGCAGTCACCATACAGAAGCAGTCAGCTATTACAAAGATATGCTGCAAAACAACAGAAGGTTTCAAAACATCATAAGGGTGAGATGCGGCAGCATTTGTATGATTCTTGCACACGCACATATACTTATACAAGCTGATAAATGTTTATTTACCTTTATTCGCCACAGAAAGTCAACAATCTGTCCATTGTGCGGAGGTTGGGAGTGACTGAGTGCATTTTATTGGTGACACAGCGAATTACAAAGTACCCAGTGCTAGTGGAGCGCATTCTTCACAATACTGAAGGTCCTTGTGCTCAGTAAATTGCAATAACTATCCAGAATGTCTTTAATAAGGCAGAAGTGGTTCATAAAACAACTGTGGTGTTTTAAAGTTGCTTTTTTCTTCTACTTCTTTAAATAACTCTCTATAGTGGGAACAGAGGAGCATGAGGATCTGACCCGGGCACTGAGTCTCATTAAAGACACCATTGTACAAGTGGACACACTTGTTAATCTCCACGAGAAGAACACCCGACTACGAGACATACACAACAAGATGGAGCCAAAGGCGCTAGGAAAAATAAAAGATGGTCGGGTGTTTCGCAGGGAGGACCTTGCGCAGGGCAGGAGACGATTGCTTCATGAGGGCACAGTAAGCTGGAAAGCTGCCTCTGGCAGGCTCAAAGGTATGTTATAGTTTGAACAAATCAAAATCCTTATCGAGCAAGATGTTGATACATTCTATTCCTCTAAACAAAACAAAACAAAACAAAACACGTATTTATATACATGTGTTGCATCATCTATTCCATTATCAGCCTTTCTAAAACACTTCTTATGATCCCTCTAGATATTCTTGCTGTTCTCCTGTCAGATGTGTTGCTCTTACTACAGGAGAAGGATCAAAGATACGTATTTTCTACAGTGGTGAGTGATTTCTCTTTGTGTCACACAGAAATAAATTATTATGACCAAAGTGTGTAATCTTCAGTTATCATGGTAGTTTAAATGTCACCATTCATTTCTGACATATTGAAGATGATCATCCTTTTCCTTTCCCTTTGTTTTTAATTCATCCAGGATAACAAGCCTTCGGTGATATCTCTCCAAAAGCTGATCGTCAGGGAGGTGGCCCATGAGGAGAAAGCTATGTTTCTTATCTGTGCGTCGTCCAACGAGCCCGAGATGTATGAGATTCACACCACATCTAAGGAGGAACGAAACACGTGGATGACACAGATACGACAGGCTGTAGAGAGGTAGTTACACAACTCGGGTCACAAAAAGCAGACACGTTCCATCACTTTTGAATTATTACTTGTGCTCATCTAAGATGACTACATGGATTTAACATTGTGGAAATTTAATTGACAAATTTTGCACACCGTCATTAGCTGCCCTCACACAGAAGAGAGGCTGTTCAGTGAGGAAGAAGAGGCTCGAGCTTCCAGGTTGAAAGAATTTCAAGGTAACTGCAGATCAAATAACATAGACAGACGTGAATAAATCCCCTGGAAAATTAAATGATTGACCACTAGGAGGTGCTTGTGTGTTACAGCAGTCTTTTTAAAAAAAAAGTTATTCCATTATTTAATTAAGTGTCAAAGGATCAGAGCAGTTTTGGCATGTATACGTGTTGTATATCAAGTTTAAAGCTTTTTACAGGTTATGAATTGTATTTTTTTTTTTAAATTAATTAATTTATTTTTTTGATGGGCGTGAGTCTCATTCTATCTAATGTTTCCTGTGTTTGTAGAACGGCTGAGCCAGAAGGATGCAGTGATTGTCCAGGCTCTTAACGAAAAGCTGCAGCTGTTCACAGACATGGCAGAGTCTGTAGCCGGTCTAGAAGACACAGCTTCACGTTCCAGACTGCTACTTCGAGGTGACTCCTCGGACCTCCAGCAGGGGGAGACCCTGCTCAAAGGAGCCATCACTGAAGGTAGGATGACGCTGCACATTACGTGGATCTGTTCATTTGCAACGGCTGATACTTGGGACACAAATTTTGTTTCCATAATGTTTATGTACTCTTGCTGCAATACTGTAAGAAATAAGTAGTTACTGTTAACCATAAGGCTATTTCAAATCCTCTCTAATTTTTCCAATTTCTTAATTTTCATTTTTTTAAACTTTAGTGGAGAACCTGCAGAACCTGCTCCAGTCTGGTGTGAAGGGAGAGGCTCAACCCTTACATATGGAGGAAGGAGGTGGTTCTGGGGTTCTGCCTAGAAGAGCAGACACCTTTGGAGGATATGACAGCAGCCCCACCATCCTCAGTAAGAGTGAGTCCAGTACACTCAGTACCTTGAGGAAGTTTAACATTTTCAATTGGTCTTTTATGCCTTTCAATAACTATGGATGTTGTTTTTATCAAATCCTTATTCACTTGATTTATTGTTGAGTTTACAATTGGCTAAGAAATATTATCAATTCAAGATATATTATATGTAGTTCTTGTGCAACCGTTTTGTAAGTGTTTATAAGTATACTCATCCTAGTGATTTTATTTTATTTATTTTTTTAAATTCCCATTGTCTCTGTATTTGTCGTGGTGCATCCATGCCAGATGGCAGTGTGAAGAAGAACTATGCTGGCGAGTCAAGAAACAGAGAAAGGAGTCAAAGGGCCAGCTCTGACCCTCAGCTCAAAGACCTCTGTGGCAGCCACACCCTGGACCAGACAGTAGGAACTCCACGAACAGAGACACACACAAATACAGTGAATGAATCTGTTATTTTGTGTACAAGATAATAAACACTCCCATTTATATGGTAACCTCCCTCAAGTTCATGGAATCCTGGTAACACAGGTCACTTTGGTTGTTTTTCTCAGAACATTCCGTTAATTCCAGTGAATCTTGGTCCAAAAGATAATCACGCAGTCTAAATATAACATTTGGCAACAGTGAGTACTGTGTGAGAAACAAAGCCACCAAAGAAACACTTGATCCCTTTTCACATATGAGATACAACCTTTTCACCATCACTGCTGTCACAGAAGCCATACGACCAAAAACAAAGCTCTTGTAGAGATACAGTTTCCTAAGAAAGAGCTATTTTCCTGAAAAAATGTATATAAAGCTAGCAAGCACACTGTGTTGTCTTTAAAGTATGGCTGATGGGAGCAGTTGGAAATATAGAAACATGTTCAAGTGCAGAGGAAAAACAAGCTGCAGGAAACGAGTGGGTGCTGAAGCCGATTATCACAGCTAAAACTGTGTAGAAGGAAAATTTGCAGTGCTGGTATTTAATAATTAAACGGTGATCTTTGGGGATATGTCAGATAAATGTACTGCTGTTCTGTGTGGCTGTTACTGTTACTACAGCACTTCAGTATGGTGGCTGAGAAGTGCAACTGAATGAAAACACTTTTTTATCAACCCCGAAACAAATTACAACAACAAAAAAAAGACAAAATCCTGAAACAAAATACAAAATCTGCAAGTGAACTGAGAATGGTACACATGCACAACATTACGCACATTATACATTATACACCATTCGTCGTCCAATTTTCTGTGAGCAGCACCATTATTTACAAAATGAACGTAATGCAGTATTGAAGAAAACTTGAAATTAGATTGAGCAATACACTAAACTAATTTTAAAAAGTATGTCATGACGCAGTATTTTTTTCCAAACATCTACACATTTGAGTTGGACTTGGCCTTTGTGCGTCATTAGAAAAAAATCTTGTCAAACCTGAAGGATTTTACTTCTTTTATTTGTTTTCTGTAAAAGTATGAACAGTACTTAGTCTGTGTTTCACTTTCTGTGTTTTTGGTTGTTGTTGCTCAGGTTGAACAGAGCAGCTGCTCCGTTGCTCGATGGAACTGCATCTGGTCCAACTCCTTTCCTGAGGCCGAGGCAAGTTTTTCCTCAGCTCGTCTTTGGTGCTTATAGTCATGTCTGTCAGCAGAAATTATTTTTACCATTCAAGTAGTTGTTGTTGTTTTTTTGATTTTAATCTAACCCCCCCCCCCCCCTTTTCTTTTTCCTTTATTTTAACAGTTCTTTGACAGAGTGCTGATGCTCTCCCAGAGGCTCTATAGTCTGCAGGTAATGGGGCCCAGTCAGCTCTTTATCCTTTGATATTTGAAAATGTCATCAAATGTATATAAATTTTGAAAAAAGTGCTGTATTTTGCGTGTTTGTTCATTATCTAATAATTCATTTAGCCTTGGCATTTTTTCCCTCTAACAGATATATATATACACATATGTCCTCTAATAGGCTTCGTCTATTATGATCTGTTCCTGTCTCTATTCTCAGGCCATTATATCACAGCAGGACAGTCAGATTGAGCTGCAGCGGGCCTCACTTACTGAGCGGGCCTCCCTGCCCAGTCGCCACAAGGGAAACGTGCTGCTGGAGCAGGAGAAACAACGGACTCTGGCTCTGCAAAGAGAGGAGCTTGCCACCTTCCAAAAGCTACAATCTCAGCACAGGCAGGAGCAGCAGCGATGGGAGAGGGAGAAAGAGAGGCATCGGCAGCAAGTCGAGGCCACCGAGGCCAGGCTACGACAAAGAGAGGAGGAGTGCAGACGGCTGGAGGTGAAAAGCTCTCTTCTGCCTTCGGAATACAGAGAAAATATTTAATGATTTAGATGAGTGTAAAAGGCTGAATTTATTGAACTTGTGCAAAGATACCTGGCTGTAATGTATTACACCTTATGTGCTCAGGAAATGTAATAACTGAGGTGTTGCATTGCATTCATGCAATGTTCATGTGAAACCTCAATGTAGGATCAACTTGGAAAAGACAAGGAGGAGCTGGACAGGCAGAGGGAGACGTACCAGCAGGACTTGGAGAGATTGAGAGAGTCCACCAGAGCTGTGGAGAAAGAAAAAGAACGCCTGGAGCATCTGAAGAAGATCAAGAGGAAGACCATTGAGGTGCGGTGTCTGTAGTGGTGTCAGTGATTATGTCTTAGACACAAATGACAGTAAAATAAAATGCAACGCCTGCTGACATGTCACCCGAGCTAAGGCTTGTCATTCAGACTTTGTTCTAAAGAAAATCTGCATGCATCTGAATCTTGAGTGTAAACAGCCGATGTAAAGTCTTACGACGTAGGAGCAGTTTCACGTTTGAGACAAAGAAAGCATTGCAAAGACTTCCACTGTCTTTGGCATTGTTAGGACTTGAATCCTTTAATGGCATGGATTCCAAACCATGTTTTGTTCCTGGCAAAGGGTTATGATTGTAAGAGAATACTGAACAGTTTCCTTCCATCTTTTTTTTGGCAGTTAGTGCAGAGAACTGCCTTATCCCTGTTTAGGAGCTTGGCTCTGACAGAGGGACTGGGATGAGCAGTGTTTTCTGCCTCTTGGTGGGCGTACACCTTTGTGCACCAGTTATGTGGCTCATGCCTGTGATAAACAGAGTAACACAAACAGAACCAAGGCATTTGGACCATATACAAAAGAAAATTTGAGAGGTCTTCAGGTCGGGTTTTCAGTTGGGTATGTCATGGTTGTCCTTTCATTTTAGGGGCACTCATCTCTTTAGAGGTAAAAACAGTTCATCATGTGAGTCAATTATTCACTGTATCAGAGCGCACCCAAGTATTTCATTCTGAAGTCTTTGAAATCAATTGTTTACTCTTCAAAAAAGGCTTGTCCTGTGCTGAACTGAGCTCTTCTTTGCCCTTCCCTCATTGTATTCCCATAAGGACCCATGTTTACCACATCACAGACAACTGCGTACACCACAGACTCTTTAGTTGTTATTGTGGAATTCACTTAAAGAAATATGTTTTATTAAATTACATAAGTAATGGTTTAATAAATCAACCTTTTTGTCTCATCTTCCACCTTGGGACTTTTACCTCTGTCTTATCAACTATAGAAATCAAATGTCAAATTATTATTCCAGGTCTTTTTCTTTGTCTGATTTGACTAATATTTCCATTGCAGTGTAGTATAAACAACGTTATGCTGTGCAAGCGTATATTTCCAGCTTATCTACCAAAATAATATCAGCTTGAACAACAAGGTTCATAGGTTTGATGACCTGATAAATGCAGTGACAGCTGAATACATTTCTAACCACTCAGCCCAGGAATCCAACTAGTCACAGAGCGGTCTTTCTTCACTTCCCTTTACATCCTTTTCCCCCTATGTCTTCTTCCTTGTATCTGTCATTCTCTCCTTGAGTTACAATGCAGGCCATTGTTTGTGAGTTTCATGGGAGAGAGGTTTTGAGAAAGATCTGCCGACTGTAATTTCATGCTCAGTGCTAACGGATCTGTCAAGGAGTCACAGTAAAGTTGCTTAATACAAATCCTGAGTTTACAAAGGCTTGTATCACCCAATCACCACTCAGTTGACTTTCATTCTCTGTGACAAGCTGAGGAGAGGTAAGGCTCACTGTGCCTGTGTGACATTTTATCCAGATACAAACTTTATATTTGGGCCAAAAAAGCGAGAGAGAAAAAAGCACATGAACTTAAATAGTGGTTGCACAATCTGACTCATGTGATTTTGTCATCAGAAGGAATTCTGTAAAACACACCTAATGCTGTTATGTTTACTCTGATTCCTCAAATAAGGACAAAGCCTTTTATCATTGTGACTCATTTTCTTTGGTATTTCATATAATAACCAGTTTACTGTGGAACTGATAAATGCTCACATACACATTTTCTCTTGAATTCTGTCTTCAGTAATGCTGTCAGTCGACCATCTGCAGTCTAACAGTGTCTTTCATTCTGCAGACCAACACACCCTGAACTGTCCTTTCTCTTTCTTGCTGTTGAGATCTGTTTATTTGAAACCTTTCCATTTCTCAGTTGACTGGAGTCTTAATATCCACAAATAAGACCACTTGTGTGAGTGATTCCACTTATCAGCTCATTACTGGTTACAGAAGGTCTTTGAATTTTGCGTTTTATCAAAAATACTTCACAGCAGCTCATTGAAAGCCACATCAAGTGGTATTTTGAAGCAGTGGAAGCTTGACACGAATTGACTTAATGTCTTCTAATTATAGAAGTCTTTACTGAAACCGTGACTCTGAATATGACGTCTGTGCAGAGTTTTGTTACTTGACCTGCAAGATTATATCCAGATCCTATAAGCATTCAATGTCTCTGCATGTCCTGCTTGTAATGTTTTGTTTTAATCTGGTTTTGTGTTTAATGCACATACTGTATATGGGCTGCAGTACTTTACTCTGCTGTACAGTATGACAGTCTTGGCTGCAATTTTGATACATTTGAACGTAGCGTGTTCCAACTCAAACAACATCAAACAGTCTCTTCATTTACTGAAACTCCAGGATCTGTTCCAGGCTCTGAGCCAGTCTTATATTAACAACCAATTACTCACTACCGCCCAAAACTAAGACTCATCAGCAAACCCAGAGAGCTAAGATTAGACCTCATAAAAAGTAACAGTTTTTTTGTGTCTCTCCACATATGTTAATGTTTGAGCTATAGCAGTGCTAGCTGTGACATGTCCTGACTTCAGAGAAACGTTTCTTTCATCTCTTATCTCATCTGATCATAGTATGTTTTATGGTC
>JBAMYA010043511.1:0-13300 GCA_037176975.1 Arrhamphus sclerolepis | reverse complement strand
CCCCCCCCCCCCCCCCCCCCCCCCCCCCCCCCCCCCCCCCCCCCCCCCCCCCCCCCCCCCCCCCCCCCCCACCTACACTGAACTCTGTGACACTTAAAACCTCATTCTTGGGATGGGTTTGAAATATTGAAGAAAAAGAAAGACCACAAAATTAACGAAATACCAATGTTATTGGAATTACTTTTCATTTTGTCACACTTTCACTTTGTGGAAGTAATCTGTGGTATCACAGGGGTTTATCAGATGTGTGCATGTATCTATGTGTTTAACTGCTGCGCTCGTGATCTCTGGTCTCTGAGGGCTCAGGGCTGACGGCGCTCCCTCTTAGTGAGAAGGTAACACTGGATGGTTCTCAGTCGATCTTTGGCAGGGGCGAACTCTGGCTGTAGCTTCAAAGTAGATTCATACCAGCGCATGGCTTTCTCAAACTCCTCCTAGTAACACAGAAAAACAATGACGTGGCTACCAGCAGGATGTAGAAATTACTTTGCAACTATATGCAACTACAATAAAATGGCAATATCATGAAAAAAATAAGAAGAAAAAAGAAGAGAAAGTCGAGTATTTCCATTGTTTTTTTTTTACCATTGCAATATAGACGTTGGCAAGGGTGAAATGGTTCACAACAAAGTGCGGAGCAATCTCTACTGCCATACGGGCAACAGTCAGGGCGTCCTCCCATAACCGAGCATTCTGAAAGATGTTGGCCAGGCTGATCAGTGGCACATCCTATTCCCCAGAAAAATAAAACAAAACAAACAAAAAAGTGTCAAAAGGCACACTATATGAATATACTGATCAAGGCCAAATGGGCGCAGCTTATGGCAAGAAAGTTCATATGTCAAACCCTGACGTAAGACACAAGTGCAGAGTACATTTGAATGCACAAAGACAGACTGAATGCTACTGTGCTTTGTAGTGGACTTCTAGTGTGCTAAAGTGGAACTTCAAGACTTTACAGGCTCTTTCACAACGAATCAGATCTGTGTTTAACATGGCATGATTTTTTTTCCTTTTTAAATAGTATGTTTACATTAATTAAGATTTAAATAAGTCTAAATGTTACATATTACAGCTATACTATACAGAAAACAAACAAAAAAGGCTAGTTACGACACAACAGCTTGAATGAAACTTGCCTTCATGTGATGGGGAGCATAGTTCAGGGCCTGCCGCAGACAGTCGATGGCTCTCTTGCCTTGGCCTTTCACTCTCCAGTACAGTGCAGCCATGCTGGACAGCACCCAAGATGTCTGATTCTGCAGTTTTAGGGAAGAGGGAAGACATAAGCATTCAACTACAATTTTATTAGTGTTTAATGAGCTTTACTTGCATTGTAACTTGGTGGTAAAATATCTTTAACTTATGACTGTTGATTTACAAAATAGCCTAAGACTGAGATTAGGATGGCTAATCATAAATAAGACATGGAACTAGGAGGTCATCTGCGTGTCAACCCTGCCAGTGCATTTCTAAAACTAAATTAAAAACTAAAACAAAATAAAAGCAATAGAAGTTAGTAACCTGCATCAACACTGCTCTGGATAATGCACAAACAGTGTATTTTCATATAGTTCATATAAACAATTTACAGTGATCTAGTCCAAAGTAGATTTGAAGGAAAATAACTACATTTCATTAGTCTTGCTGAGAAAATAATTCTGAATGGAGTAAATAAAGATAATAAATTATTTGCCGTTTCCTATTCAGGTCTTCAAGAGGTCTTCTTTTAAATAATTTGAGATTAATGTAGAGGTTCTACCTTCTCCAGTACTTTCGCGATTCTCGTCCCCACTTGCTCAAAGGACTGAGGGGAGAACTTATCTTTGCCAAGGTTCTGCAGGACCTTTTGGTGAAGAAAAGAAGAAACACAAGTTAGACTTGAGAGACAAAATGCAATGATCATTTATAATAAACCAGCTTTTAAAATACATTTATACGGTGTAGAATATTTATAAGTGTAGAGAATTTTCTTCTGATCCAAAGCATGCACAATCAACAGTGCAGTCGACTTAAGTAATGCAGTCTGACTTTAGCTCTAGTGAGACATCTAGTGTTACACAGGAATGAAAGTACAATACATATACCTCATAATAGCCCGTGCTTACAGTAAATGTATGAAACTTAAATAAGAATACCAGTGCTTTAATTACATTAGTTTTGACGCAATTCTTTTCACTATTTTTACATATTTCTTTTAACAACATCTTTTGTTTTGCCATTTGGTAACTATTAGAATTTAATTTCCATTCCAACTTTTTTTATTGCTGGGCTTCTGCCTCAGCGTACCTCACGTAACTGGCTCTCCCCAGTATAGTGGATGGCGGCACGATTGGCTACGCCAGCAAGGTGGTCAAGGGTGTGCATGCTGGCAGCCAGGTTAGCATTGCATAAAGGTTCCACTGCTGGCTCCTGGAGCGGAGTGGCAAAGTCTATGTGCTCTGTAATGCTAAAGAGGGAAAGTGAGGGGAAATATAAAATCAACGATTAGTTGTTGATATTCTGCAATGCCAGAGCAGCAAGGTAACAAAGCCTTTTTCTTGCTTTACATGTTCATTTTCACTTCAGACAGATTTTTTGTAGAAAGACATGTCGCAAACAGAGATGATAAAATTCAACTACGATTAGAACGGTATCGGTCTTACTCAATATTCTTGGCAGAAACAGCCAACCAAGTGCTAGCTACAGTGGTCAAATCAACCCTTCGGGTCCGCTGGCACTCCTCTGGTCCTGGCCAACCAAGGCTTGTGTAGTCTTTCCAGCGACCTGCCCAAATAAAATAAAATAAATAAATAAAAAGTTCCAAGACATTTTTTTCTTAAAATTCCTCCTTAGAAAAAAACAAACAAAAAAAACAACAACAAAAAAAAAAACATAATAGTTCACATATTTTGGAAATGTAATTGGGACATGCCCTTTACTGCAGAGAGAAAGAAAGAAAAATACTAAGAGACAGAAGGCATAGAGCACTGATGAAGACAAAGCAATATTATTATTACTAAAGGTGCTTCATCAAGACATGGCTGCATTAACGTGTTTTGCACTCCAACACCCTTCAACCACACCATCACATGTGCAGACAGAGGCTATACACAGCAGTAAGATTAAAAGGATGAGGGACAGCAGTGGTTGTACATGTTCCTGTGAAGGAGCAACTCTCCACCCCAGATCTGGAACTGTTGACTGTGAGTGTCTGTAGTTGCTGTTCATCTATGTTACACACCTACACCACATATGACATCATCGAACACAGCACCTCAAAACATTCAGGGTAATCTCTGGCCCTGGATGCATTCTCTCTCTCCTACACTTGCCACTTTCCAGGTTGTTTTTTCTTCTTCTTCATTTAACCTTAAAAACACATAATTTCCCTTTGGGGAGGAAGAGTATTATTCAATTCAAATTACATGCAAGTACATCTGTTACCTGAAGGTCCAGGTGATGGAATAGTTGGACCACTGATTTCCAATACAGAATGCCCTCCAGGAAGTGAGTCTCCATTTGGGGCATCATCAGAGATGGCAGCACTTTCTGAATCATCCACCTTAGTCTTCTTGACTCGCTTTACCTGGAAGGTGATCTGGAAGAAAAAGAAAAAAAAAAAAAGCACTCACATTTTCATCTGAGTTTTGCATTTCTTTGCATCTAAAATGTCAACTTAGACACTTACCCACTCAGCTCCCTCGTCATCCTCACAGTTTCCGAAACATGGCCCACTTCCTGCACGGGCCCCCATTACACGATCATTCTTAAGCACACGGATGCCTCGCAGGTCCCCTCTTTTCCCCCCGACATCCAGTGCTCCTTCAAACGCTCCCATAAGATCCTCCTTTAGCTGCCAGTCTTCCTCTTTTTCCACTCCTCCATCACCAAAGGAAGAAGTCATTTTAGCTGATCCTGAGGTAGAGGGAGACACTTTTTGCTGCTGGCCAGATGCTTCACCTGACCCATTACTGTCCACAATAACTTCTGTAGGGCGGAAACAGAGAAGAGCATAAGAGAAATGTGAAATGTGAATGGTTTTGTTGGGTAAATCTTTTTTGCATCAGAGTTTTGATGTCTCCTGAATGTGCATATAGTCACTGAAATTTTTATAGAAATTAAATTTTTACTCTCAAAGAGCAGCGTGTCTTCTATGGCAGAAATGGCAGGTGAGTCCTGCTTCTCTTCACTGCCTTCCCATTCCTCCAGCTGTATGCTCAGATCATCCTCAGACATGCAAGCACCACCCTCTGCATTGACAAAATATCAGTTTGCTTACTATTACATATTCATGAAAACATACATACAAGCAGATAACTTACGCACATCCACAGATGTTTAATAATCCAGGTTTACAATGTCTTAAGTTTTGTTATAATCCATATGTGATAAAATTAACAATCATTAACACTGATAACCCAACATCACACCAACTGATTTATTTCTCTCTGACTGCTGTAATTTCTCCTAATCATTAACCTTTTCTGGTCTGAGACATATCAGACTAATTATAACACTTTGGTCTGTTAGATGAGTGTGCATTTTTATTTTCCAATCTCCTCAGTATCAAAACTCTAGTGTCATCATTATAATCTGCACATAATGAAAAATGTGGGCACATGTTGCGCTACAGCATCGCAAAAAGTTGTTATAGGTTTGTAAATGTTTATTTTTAAGATCAACCTGAAGGTGTGTGAGTGTTTTAAGTGCTTGTTTGACCTCAAGAAGTCAGTATGCTTCACTGCAGCGATATTTAGCTTTAGAGAGTAAAATATAGTCCTGTCTAAATTTAGCACCATCTATTTTTTGCATCTTAAATTATTGAGAGGCAAAATTACTTGACTTCAAAGCACTTTTATCTTCACACTCAACATATGAAACAACGGATGAAGTTTCTTCTCAGGTCAGGAACACAAAATACAGTTGAAAATGTTTTTTCTACAGCAATTCTCTGCTTCAAGAGACGACATCAGGGTTTCTCAGTCTAAAGCCCTCACCAACGATAAGCTTTTAGTTCAATTTTGCTTGATGGTAGACTTGTACAATATAGTAATATTCTATTTTAAGATTTAGGAAATTTGTTTGTATATAACCCCCCCTCTTTTTAGTGAGTGTAAACGTTTACAAGTTTGGATTCAGCAACATGTATTTAATGCAAAAATAATGTACAATGTCTTAAAATAGCAATAAAAAAAGGTTTCAACGAATTATTCTGATCAAGTTCAAGTACAAACACGAAACTCACATTGCATAAAGTTTCCTTGCATAAAGGCTAAAGTTTATTTCCTGTAATCCATCAATTAGTTATTACTGTTAATGTTGAAAAGACTTAAGAAAAGCGACCAACTCAGTAACCTTCTACAACAACCCTTTAAAGTGACTATAAGATTGGCACATTGACTTTGTATAACGAAAATGAAATTTACCTTCAGTGATCAGGTATTTTTTGAAGTGTATTTATTTATTCTAAGTTCCAGTGCGTCATACATATTTTCATAAAACATATCTTCAGTATTTAGTTATATGTAAGTTAGCCAGTATACATTGGAGTTACTCACGTGAACAGAGCTGTTGCTGAGAAAGATTGTAAAGGAAGGGGTAGAACTGAAGACAACGCAGCAAAGGTAAGCTGCTGCGACACTGTTCGCAGCCAGCAAAGGATGAGAAGGAAAACGAGGAGGAAATGCTCGTATCCAGGATGTGTCGGAACAAGGCCAGAGCACCTGTCACATTGGTCTGAGCCAAGTGCATGCTCACCAGGCTGAAAAGGGTGTGGGGCTGATGAAGAAAAACCAAGACAAGGCAACGTTAGCTGACAGACAACATGTAACATGTGAACAGAAAACAGAGAAAACAAGATCATTTTCTAACCATGAATTTAACTGTAACTTGAAGTTATTAGACAAGGTGGGCTAACCATGGGATAGCAGAGGAGAAGAAGAGAACGACAGAAAGCACAACTATTTAAAGCACTTTGTAGAACCTGAAATAAGGTTAAAAGGTGATTAATAATATTTAACATTACCTAGCCCTTTAGACATTTCCACAACCTATAAGCACATGCAGTATATTCTAGCTGTGGTTGCCCTTTTATTAGTGGGCTTCATTTAACAAAATGTCTGAATGTACTCTTTAAACTGAAATGTGGACAATCTGTGGGCCACAGAACAGCACTAAAAGATAAAGAGCACTACAGTGACACAAATGACAGCTGGGACATATTCCCCAAAAATTGCACTTTGGTGCATTATATCAGAATCTTAATAGAAGGTATGGACTGTGATTTTTTTTAAGAACGCTCTCCAAGATAATATCAGTGATATGACTAAACTTTTTCTCTCATCAGCCAGTAGTAAGTCAGAAATACTGACTGAAATACTACCTGTTACAATATGGGATTTGTTAACAGTCACTAATTTTACAAACATAATCTCCAAGTTATGATTGAGATCTAAAAATTTTAGTTTTTTATCTTATTATTATCCAACACATTCCAGAAATTGAATGTTTGTCAGCTTTTTATTTTTTTTTTATAAAGGTCCTTGGTTGGAAACAATGGCAAAATTGTAGGGGAGTTGGCAGCTCATCTTGAGCTACACCTTGAGTGGGAAAAAATGCATAAACACAATGGTGTGACTTGACCAATAGACATCAGGTTTTCCGCTGCAAAAACAACCCTTCTACATATAAGCCGAATATTCCTAATCTAAACAAACTGTCTTATATTAAGCACAAAAAAAACTGTCAATGGGGTGAGAAAAAAACATTACTTCTCATTCTTAAAATGAGATATAATTTTTCTAAAATAAGTATATTTTTCTCATGTAAAAAAAAATGTTTGACTAGATTATTTTTCTATTTAATCATAAAGACTAATTTTTGTGAAAGAAGGATTTTTTTGCCTTCTTGGAAATCAGTTTTTGTAGTATACTCATGTAAATAGTATTGTATGATTTTGTTCGAAATACTTAAATAAATTAAAAGGTTGGTATATTGTTTCGCCCTACCACACACTACCACAACTGCAAAAGCAATAAAAAAAACAACTCCTCTTTGCACAGTCTGCATATAACAACATTTGAAAACCAGTGAACTGTATCATGTCTTGTAACATACAGAAAGTTAATCAGTGTGCAAGTGTAGAAGTTAGAGATATGCACTATTTGTTATATATATATATATATATATATACACATACACATATATATCTACATATACATCTACATCTATATATATCTCTCTATATATATATATATAGATATATATAAAAAATAGAAAAATTAGCTTTGAGGCATTCCATTTATATATTTGATCAAAAAACCTTTCTTTTTGAGCAAATATTTCTCACTGCTCCGACTATTCAACTTTAAAATAGTAAAACGTTACTAATCAGTGCATTTACCTCTGATGCATTGAGTGCCAGTGCGTGATCCAAAAGTGTTTGCGCATGGGTGGTCAAGCCGTGGTGCAGTAGCAGGTTAGCAGCGTTGGTGAGGGGTAAATGGCGTTGGGAAGGTGGAGCTGAGCTCAATACTTGGCGCAGGCACTGCAGGGCATGGCTGCTGTTGCCTTTAGCCCGCCAAAATAGAGCTGCCTCATTGTGGACCTGCCAGCGGTCTATAGTGGACTAAAGACAAATAAATAAATCTCTGTTAGATCTGAAAATAATCACTTAAGATGGAATCTCATTAATGAAACTGAGAGAAAATCATAAAGAGGCTCGAGTGTTTCATTATCATTTATGAAATGTGATGGAGCTTTTCCATCAGCTGAATACAATAAGGTGTGAAGAAACAAACCAAAACAAACAAAAAAACACAAACAAACTTGTATGTCTTCCAGTTTTAGACTTTTTTTCATCAGGTAGTGGGACTTAAAAGTGATGTGAGAACAGGGAAGTGAGAAACATACTTGTCTCATGGCTTGAGCTATTTTGTTGCCGATTTGTTCCAAAGTCAATCCCCCACTGCGGAACCGCAGTATCTGTGAACATAAACACTTAGAATCATTACAAGGTTTTATTTTTGAAGGAAAATAAACCAGGATTAAAGCTGTAAACATTCTCTACATTTTTGCCCGAAGTGAGCTGGGATAGGCTCCAGCAGACCCCCGCGACCCTGCACAGGAAATAGCGGGTATATATGATGGATGGATGGATGGAGGGACCTTCTCTACATGTAAAGTATCCATACTAGTAATGTTTCTGACGTAACTTCTGCTCAAACCATGAAAATACAAACAGATACCTTGGAGGCAAAGTGATCTGGCAGCTCCTTTTCCTTCAAAGGCCCGTCCAAAGAGGCAGGCAGGAGAGCTGGATGTGGTTCGGTGACTGAGCCACAGTCTGGCAGAGCTACGGCCTCAAAAGGACTGCTGTTTCCGTAGAGAAGAGTTGCCACTGGGCTGGATATACACAGGACATATTTGACTCAGTTTTCAATTTGATGTGCAACTATAGATGGAAACTCTCTAGATGGTTTTCTCTCAAGCTTAGTCTATCGTTCTGAATGAGATTTGATCCCAGACTACAATGCAACCAATACCAGTGACTTTAACTGCTGTGACAATTTTTCTGCACTGTGAGATCAACCACAAGGTTAATGAGGTTTCTGTGATGTCAGAAGTAGCAGTTTGCATGACCATTGAAATGCTCAAATCTGTGCATGGATTAAGAGCGGTACGAAAATGGAAAAAAACAAAAAACAAAAAAACAGCATACAGCTAGACAATACTAGCTTCCACTGGATTTGAAAAACTTGGTTTATGATAATTACAACAGACTGCTGCAGTACCCTATCATGTTCAAGAAACCAGTCTGAGATGATTTAAACATGGTGAATTGATTTCTGAATGCATTAGCCATCAGAAGGTGGAGGACACAGGCTTTAAAAGTCAGACGTTTCTGAAATTCTCCAACCAGCACATGTGGTGCTAAGAATGATGCCACACTCAAAGTGATTTGAATTACCTTTGTTTGCTGTTGTTATGCAGTTTGAACTTGAGCAGGTCATCTTGTCCATGTCTTCATGACTAAAGGCATTGAGCTGATGCCATTTTGTGATGGGCCAATTTGAGATTTGCATTAACACAGTTTCACGGATGTGACTAGTGAGTGTATATATGAGAGAAAAAGGTTCTTGGGTGGTTTGCCTCTGAAGAAGGATATGTTCAACTTTAACTTCAAATTGGTACGCTTTGCTTGATGCAGCAGTGTCACAAATCAGTCCGAGGAATCATTTCAACTAAACGGGACTTTACTATGACTATGGAACAAAAAAATGAGAGAGGAAAAAAATAAATAAGTAAATAAAAATCATGGACTGGGTACTGACCTGAGGCCCTGTGTTTCAGGTGGAAGGTAATAGGTTGGGAGCAGGTGAGCAGCGGGGACGCTTGGGTAGTCTTGGGTACAGTCAGGCCTCTGAGGCCATAAAGTTCTCTGTATATCCTAAAGCAAAAGAACGTTTTCAGTAACTCTTTCTCAAAAACAATACTTTGAGTCAACAACACAACATGGCGTCTCAAAAATATTTCAGCAGAAGCATAAATTACTTTATTTCTACATTCAGCTATGTCAATGAGCCTTTTCAATTAACACATTAAAAGAAATGAGAGGAAACAAAGATAATTCTGAAAAATACTTAAATATTGAAAAAGCTTGTGAGAACTGCCTGGCTGTGACAAAATTGACTGGAAACAGGTTCAACCAATAAATGATTATGTAAACAAATATCATGGCTTACACAAGCATGGGTTCTGTTCATGAATTCTGTTCCTATAACTTTTCCAAGACAACAAAATTAAAATACTGTTTTATACTTTTTACACAGTGTGTTCTCTTGTGAGTCTTCAGGTTAACCGTTTCATTGTTTTGTTTTCCTCAATGACAATCTCTTGGTGAGGATATCGCATTAAACCTTTTTTTGATTCTGGAGTTTTTTCTGGAAAAGTAGCACATATTATTGCTCATGTTCATGAAACACATCTAACAATCCTGTACCAGTAATGAATAAAAATGGATTAATTATGGTTTACAAGTTAAATTTGGTGTCAACTTTAAATAAATTTGAAATGCTCAATCGTTGAATCATGGCACTGGACTCCTTTAATGTAAAAGCAAAATAAGTCCAGTTGCCCTGACTCAAACCTTTGAGATTTACAGCCAGAGTCTATACCAGCAAATGTATTTGAAAGGAAACCTGCACATTGTTAAGTTCATAACATTCCCGAACCTTTGCACAGGAGGAACGCAGATGTTTATCTCATCCTTCTGGTTTATAAATAAATATACATAAAGTTCTTTTGTCTTACTTGCGTATGATCTCGGTGGCCGCCCCAGAGGGCAGCAACAGGGTCCTGGCTCCCAGACACAGAGGGATGGAGCTGCGGGCTGTTTCTTGTCTGGTTTGAGTTACGTTCTGACACAAGTGCCACACTTGATGCAACAGACACCTCCTCTCCAAACTATTATCAAAAAGACAAATGGAAAGAACAGATGCAAACAGTCTCTGTGATGGAGTGGCAGTTAAGTATTGAACTTTTTTTTTTTTTTTTTTTTAATTAGTTCTGTTTTCTATACTAAATGACATTGCAAATACAAGACTTTTTTTTTCTATTTAGGAGGCATATAGGGCACCATGTTATAAGTTTTGGATTTTTAGAGGTAGTCAGCATGCACAGCAGTAGCTTTTTGTTTCTTCAGAGGCCCAGCTTCACCTGTTTAATCATTTTTGTTTTTATTTCTGGAAGCTCTTGTGTTTTCAGAGTTTTCTTTTTTTTTTTTTTTTGGCTCTCTGCATCTAAAGCAGTTTTTAAAATAAGAGACTAGGTTGTCTCCTCAAAATTGTATCAATGTCATGTAAGTAGTGTGAATGGTCACATGACCAGGCCTCTTTACTTCCTAGCTGCACCTCTGGAAGGAGATGTCTGCCTCAAACTTGCCTCAAAGGAAATAAGTAAAATACCTTAATTAAAGATAGAACTGAAATATTTTCTCCATATATTGTTTTAAAGCGTCTACTACTAATACATAATTCGAATTATGTGCCTGCAGGCATCGTTTGATCACAAGAAGAGTAAATGTAAGCATTTCATTTGCTGCCACAAGAGACCATTCATTCACCTTGTGTGTTTTTCAAAGATACATCTGATGGATTAAAAAAGCCCAAAATATTGAGACATAGGGCAACAGTTTAGAGATTTCCACTGGTGTAACATCTTTCTTTTTATTTTCAAAAAACATTTTCTATTTCTCCATCTATTTTTCAGTAATGTTTTATTGGTATTACAGTCATGTTTATAAATTAAAGTGATGGAAGACTGTATTATACTATAGTGTAGTAATTTCCTGTGTCAACATTAAATCAACATTACTTAACTGGTGTAAATGAAATTCCACCAATTGCAAACAGCAAAGACAAACTGTCAAAATGAAAACCAAATGAAAAGCTTTAAATATTTTGTAAATCTGTAACCAATGCAATCAGTGGCAGCTCCTGAAATATCACTTTGTAATTCTATTTGTGTAATTTTAAGGTTTTGATTAGGAGTGGGAATCTTTATGCACCTCACAATTCAATTACATTTCATGGTGCTATGATTCAATTATTAATCAATTACCAATGCACCAATCTTTTTAGCAACATTTTTTACACTCACCGAATGACCATGGACCACTGCTACATTTTAGTTTTAAAAATGGTGCATTTGTAACAAGAAAGAATAGATTATCTTTTATTAAAGTAAACAAAAAGAAGTGACATGACCAATAGCCTATTCAGAGAAATATTTTACTGTACCAAAATAATATATGTATTTATGACATTTAATTATTTTTTTGGCAGCTCAGCAAGAGTGTATTCAGACTTCAGTAAACAAATTATGGTGACGCAAGATTCGGTGGTGATAAATGTCCAAGCGTCACGTGTAGCTGCCATCCTACCTGCTTTCACGGCTGGTGCCATGACTTCTGCTTGGTTTGGTTGTAGAGTGTTAGGATGGTCATGTCAGTGAAATACTGACGAGAAGGGATGCAGCATCTTGGTTCTAGTGGATGCAGCAGAGCTCAAAACCCCTCCTTCTCCACCACTGAATACTGCCTTAAATCCTTTGTAGTAAATATTGCAACAGACTTTGTAATGCGTTTAGCCCTTTCCGAGGAGGGTTGAAATTTTATAAATACTTGTTCAACAGTTCTCTGGTCAGTAGAACCACTCGCAGCAGTAACACCTGCTGGCTGTTTTCCTTCCTGCTCCAAATGGAAACATACAATGTGATTCCTTATGTTTGCTGTGCTACGAACGTATTTTTATCTCTGTGTGACACAGCTTACTTATGGCATGGCTCTTGTCTAAATCACTTGAACCATCGACCTTATAGCAGCCAAAGTGCTTCCAATCAGCTTTTAACGCAGTCAGAGCTGGTTGAATCTCGCAGTCTGCCATGTTTGAGTGCTCTTAATAAATTGTTCAGGTGACAGGTGACATTTAAGTTCTGCTTCTTTTTTTTTTTCTCCATCCGTGTTACATTACGTCAGATTTAGATTATCAACGCTTTAACATTTAGTAATCAATTTAGAATCATCTAACGCAGAAACTCGATGCATTGAAGAATCTTTTTTTTTCTCCCACCCCTAGTTTTGATGCCTTAAGCATAATTCTTCACTGTGCAGGTTAAAAAAAAACAAAAAAAAAAACAAACAAAAAAAAAAAACTGTGAATGATTGTGTTCCCACACTTCTGAATTGTACTTTACTCATGTCTTACATTACACACTTCCTCCAAAACTTACTTGCACATAGTGAACATGCTCAAAAAGGTCCCCCCGGTGATAGCGCACAGGTAGGTCAAAGGGGCAATAAAGGCTGCGCTGCTGTTGACCCAGCCGGCACATCTGATGGTTCCCTGAAGCAGAAAATGCATGAAATTTTATCAGAGGTTTCTCCATAAAGAAAGATCATCTTATGTGAACACAGATGTAAGCAGGCTGGCTGCTGCTAACCTGATAAAAAAAAATTGCACATTTGTAACACATTCCTCTTTATCTGTAATTCCCTTTTTTTCCGCTCTATGTCTACTCAGCCAAGCCAAAGGGTAAAGTTTTCTCTTCTTAGAACTGATACATATCACTTTACTGCTAGCACAGTGCTGATAATTTCACTTCTGTTAATCATGAACATTTGGATGTCCCATAACAGTATAAAGTAAATCACAAACCAAATTAGTTTTGAACAACTAATTATTTAAAGAGAGAGAGAGAGAGAGAGAGAGAGAGAGAGAGAGAGAGAGAGAGAGAGAGAGAGAGAGAGAGAGAGAGAGAG
>JBAMYA010043510.1:0-13301 GCA_037176975.1 Arrhamphus sclerolepis | reverse complement strand
AAAAGAAAAGAACTGGAGACTGGAGTGACTGGAGACTGGAGTGTATATATATATATATATATATATATATATATATATATATAGTTTACATTTTCCAGCATTTTCTTTTCTTTCTTTCTTTCCACATTTTCTGGTGACTCAGCTGTCTCTTGTGCCCAGCTTTAAGAAATAAAATTTTATGGTCATCTTTTTAGTGAAATGGAAAGAACAGTGGGTAAGAAATTCAACTGACTCAACGCGTTCTCTTTTCCTCTGTTATTGATTAAGCTTGTCTGGTAAATTAGAAGCAACATAAATGACATCAGAATATTTTCTCTCTGTGCGTCCCTCTGCTAGAATTCAGGAAATACAAAAGGGTAATACAAAATATATGAAGGTCAAACAGTGCTGTACTTATTAATGAATAAAATAATAACTGAATTTCTGGTTTCTACTGAATATGCCAGAAATTATTTTATTGCTTAAAAATAGAGGAAAAGATGGATGTTTAGACTGCTGCATCTCCACTGGACTGCAATGGACTGGCGACCTGTCCAGGGTGGACCCCTGCCTTTCGCCTGAAGTAAGCTGGGATAGGCTACATCAGACCCCCGTGACCCTGTAAAGGAAATAGTGGGTATAGATAATGGATGGATGGAGCTCCACTGGATGTTTCTAGAAACCTGCAGGAGTTTGGACTTGCATGTAGACGTGGAACTGCCATTAAAAGCAGGCATTGTAGCCGCATCCAGAGGGGTTACTCTCATTACAATCTATAAAATTTCATTGCTCCTCATTTATGCTTTCTCATTCTTTTTGTTGAACCTTTTATCCAACCTTGAGCCCTGCAACACAAACAGTAACTGAAACGATCACCCATAAATCCATGTGCTCCCAAGTCTTGCTTTGTGTTCCAGTACATCTTTAGTAATTCATGCTGCTGTGTGACATCCTGCTCTTTTTCCATTTATTTCTTCCTGGCTAATTGAACCCCTTCTGTCATTCAACAAAGCAGCAAAACTTGTCATCTTTGAAATCACATTGTGTTCCTTGGCGTTCATGAGTACCACGGTTAATAACTCCTAAATTTAATCCATATATAACCACAGACTCTACCAATCACTCTGTCCAAAACCTGCTCCTTAACGTGAAATATGAACAGCTTAAATGCCTACGGGGTAGTTTGTCAAATATCTAAATTGACATGGTTTGCCATTAGGTTTATCTGCCCCCATCACTCCACACACCATTATTCATCTTCTTAAATGTGTCATGCTGTGATTGGAATAGATGGCTTTGCCTACAGGCAGGACATTTCTGCAGCAGTATCAGTGTGGCATCACAAGATCAACGCCTTCCCCCACAGATGGACACCGCGGTTGACAAATACTGAAAACTGGAAGAGGCAGATGTCTTTCCAACAGAAAAACACACAACCATACGAGGGAAACCAACAAAACACACCAGTCATAGTTGTGCAGTTCTGTCCAATGCAGCCATAAATAAATTATCTCCTTATTTAATCCGCTATGTCTGAGACTTTTGTTGCACCACATTTTTGTTTCTGACATCTTAGTAGTATGTTGCACTTCCTTAACTTTACTGGTAGTGTAACGTTGTGTACATCCTGCTACTTGTTTCTTTACCTGTCAAGTCATCATCAAGTCATAAATCTTTCAGTTTTCATACTCAGAAGCTTGGAAGGCCCACAGTTTGTCCTACTGCTGGACCTGGCATTGCCAGTGTCGCTATTCTCACACTCTCCACATAAACTGCCTTTCTGACTCCTCTATCATACATTACAGAATAAAATAAATAAATAGATTTAAACAAACAAACAAAAGGAAACATACACGAAATTGCCTGTAAGTGTGATAGAAATACTACTGACAGGAATAGGCCAATATAGGAAGACGGCTTCTTTAATTAGTTTATTTTGTTTATTTATTTTTTTAAACAACAAAATTGCACCAAATGTAGATACACAACATCACATCCTTCAGGCTAAACAAACAGGTCTTTTTCATTACTAGTGAAAACAACTACAATACCAGTGTTAATACCAGTATATCTGCATTTAAACACTGTACAATTAAACAGTTGGTTTTTATTAATGTGAAAAATCATGGGTGAAACTAGAAAAGTATATAAAACGTGCATTTCCATTTTGCAGCCACAGTACAACAATGCCAATCTTAAGGCTCATTAATACTTTGGCGTTGTTTTAGACATGAGTCCTCTGTGGTGAGTACACTGGATTTACTCTGTGCTTTTCAAGTCTGGTAGAACAATATTGTGCTGCAATGTCCTTGAAAAAACTTTGTCAGTTCACAGAAGATATATTTTATTCGCTCCATCGCTAACTTTAAGCTACAAAAAGGAAGTAAGCAAAAGGAAGAAAAGCACTGCAAGCTATAGTGTTGCAAAGGAAAAAATAAAATAAACAGCACTGCCCTCTAGCGTTTGGCGGTGTAATTACAAACATTGCAAGCATTAGTGGCAAAGACAGCATCAGGGCTTGTGCATAGCCTACATATAAGTGACAAAGAAGGTTGAATCTAGTTTTAGTCCACTGAACCACTAGATATTCAAAATATATGTAGCTGCTTTGCTTCTCTTATGTGCTTAAAGAAAAACCTGCCTTGTTTGTCAAGTGTTTGTCAGTCCTCATGGGAAAACTGGTTTGCTTTGATTGGATAACACCCTCATGTTTGGTGTGTTGATTTTCATAAATTTAGGCCGAGTTAATCTTTTTAATGTGCTGCCTGGACGCACTACCTTCTGGAGATGGTTAGCATAGACATTGATCTTTTTTTTTAAACTTTTTTTTAATTATTATTATTATTATTTAGCTCTCCGTACAGAATGAAAATAATCGATGTGGTGCGTTCCATCTGTTGCATGCAGCTGACACTGGTCTTTGACGTCACAGTTTGAAATTTGGACATGGGGTTAACTTTTGAGGAAAGGCTGTGAGGGCAGTTAACGTAAATAGAATTATTACGTGTGTAATAAGTGGCCATATATAGTGGTGATGTCATCCCAGCCACAACACGTCGAGGTTATGTTTGGCAGGTTGTCAGTGAGTTCATGTGAATCGATAGATGCAACACACATTGTAAATTGCTCTGTAGAACCTGGGAAAAGGATAAAATGGCATTATATTAACATTCAGTGCTAATTCAGACAAGTGGAAGCTAGGGTATTATTTACATGCATTTGTTGCACTTCAGCTCAGTTATCACAGAACTGCCAAGCGTCACGCTTTGAGTGTGATAGTCACGCAATTTGACCCATTCTCACACCACACGCCACACTTGATATTTCTCACGCTCATTTTACCATTCAATACTTATTTATTTATTTATTCACAATAAACTTTGGCCCTCACACCTTCCAGTAACTGATTGACTGACCAAGATAACCAATCCTAGACCCACCCATCAGTCCCTTGTGCCTTAATCTAACCAACCACAGAAGGCACAACATAATATTAACCAATCAGAAGCAACATACGGCAAGTCTCAGAATTGTAACTCTTTCACACACAACAGCGCCAACTGTTAAAACGCACTCCACACGGTTGCTTGATAGAAGACTGAGGGTAGGTAACTACCCAGTTTTCTTCACCGTTGATTCGCTGTTTCTCCTTAAATTTCCCTGTTATTATGTACTATTTTAAGGCTGCTCTAAGTCCATCATTGTCCTGTATTTGTTGCAGAGCTGTAACATTTATTTGCCTCTTCTCTTCCCCAGTTCACACTCAAAGAAGAGACTTTAATGTTGATCAGCACTTTAAGTTGTTTTTATGTGATTGAGTTGAATGAGACATGAGATGAATGTTTTTTTAATGAGCAGAAACACCAACCCTTAAAAAATAAATTTAGAGTTCATTTTTTCTTATCTTTTGTTATTTTTTGCTGATCTGAAAATTGATCCAATCCTTGAGAGGAGAGCAGCTGGCATGGAGGTGAGGACATCAGTTTTAAGGTATAAATCAATGTTAAAACAGGGCAAACTGATGTTAAAAAAGGCCAATTTTTTTCGCCACTGACCATCCTGGCACTAAAGTCTCACTCTGAAACTTGGCAGCCCTGGTTATTATTTGTGTTTTCATCCAACACTACAGTGTTTCTTGAGCTGCCTTCTGCCAGGACCAGTGATTTTCAGCAAAAGTAGTGAAAGTTTACTTTAAAATGACTTAAATGCTGCTCAGTGGCACCAGCTAGCATGACTTTTAGTGGATATTGTTGCTGTGATTGCTAGTGACCCCCCACTCACACCCAGTTCAGTTTGAATGGGGTAATGTCATTCATTCATTCATTCATTCATTCATTCATTTATTTACAAATCATTTTGAAAATACAAATATTAACATTCAAGCCAAAAAAAAATTTATTATGACAGGACTCCCCAGAAGCTATCTGTAGCTTATGTACAGGGACCCAGATTTTAAAACGACCCTAAATTACAAAACAATTCCCTGTTTCTACCTAATTTAAAACGTGTAAATAGCTGGGAAATTTTCAACTTTCTTTTGTAAATATTATATTGAAGATTCTTTTTTTCGAGAATCTATTCTCCCACATTCTTGTTCATGTACATTTGTAATTTGGATTCAAATGGAAACATGTTTTTGATAGTTTTCTGGAGTTAAAGTGGGCGTCTTCCATGAGGACAGTTGTAAAAACCACCTTCAAAAACTCAGATATTGTTAAAAAGGTGCCATGTATTATAAAAGAAAAGGAGAAGCTGGTTCTTGATTATTTTGTCATCAGGATTATGACAGAAATATTATACTCACTCGATGCTTAAGTTTGTAAAAATTGTCTTGACAAGCATTTTATTTCAAGCAATTATTTACACACGTTTCCCGTTCATTAGTCGTCACTCTGTTAACATCCATGTCATGTTAGGCTGCTGCCTAAAGTCTACAACTCTCTTTCACGCTTTCATGATGCTAAAATAAACGGCTGTTACACCCGGTTCACTGACTGCTTATTCAAAAGTCTTTGTTGTCTGTTTCTAAAAGACTTCTCTTATTCTTTCATGCTCATTATCAAGCTTGTAGTCTTCAATATTCTATCCAAAGGCGGTAGTTATTTGTGACATCAGATGGACACACAACATGAATATGAATTGCCCAGCTCTGGGGATTGCTGTTTTGCATATGAAACAGTTTTTTTCTTCATTTTCTTTTTTTGTAAGGGCACTCAATTAGTACGCCAGCTTCTTTCACCAGCCACCCAGCTTTTGCTTGTAATCATTCAGCATTTATTTTCCATTTCCTCAATTTGTTTGTGATCTCTGCCACTTTATTATTTAGTCAGAGCCAGAATACTCCGCTGTGCCAGCTACATGAAAAAAAGTCCTTGAGATGGGTACACAGCCACAATAGAGGTAAAACTGAAAAGTCAAATTCATAAATTCTACAAAAAAAAAGGGGGAAAAAAACGTGTCTTTGTCTGGAGAGTTTCCAGCTGAAGCGAGCAGTAAACACTGTCCAAAGCAATATGAAGATAAACTGGAGAAAGCTGAAGCTATTTGGTGACTGTTTATTTTGGTGCTCTTTGGACACGTTCAGGAAAACAGACAAACGTAAAACATTTTCTTGTGGAGATTTGTTTATCATTCCAAACTCCAAAACACAAGAGTGAATGGCTCAAACTTTGAAGCTGTTGGTTTGAATTCAAGATGCAAGTGTTAGAAACTTATGAATATGCTTCATATTAATATGCTATATATGTTAAATGCCCCCCTCTTCAACGGGCTGTGTCTGTTTTGATATCAGTGCTGAAGCTTTGTGCACCCATCTTTAAAGCTGGCTGAGATACCTTCTGCTCTAATTCAGGTCTGTGGTGTTGCAGTATCCTGGAAAGACCTGCTGACACTCCAAACAAAATGATGGGTCCTATTAGTAAATGGTGTCAGAGTTTCTTTGTTTTTTAAGTACTAGAATGACAATGTGTCATTTGTGGAAAGAGTAAGAAAATGATGGCTTGCCACAGTATAAAAACAACTGTATGTTCAAGAACTGTGTTTGTTTGAAATGTTCAGACGTAAGCCGAAGAAAACATTCCTGCTCGTCAAGAAGCTAATAGTAGGGAACAAACACACAGCTCAGTCTATCAATTACAGGTGAACTTTTAATTACATTTGTCTGAAATTATGGTCATAATGTTTCAGCAGCTGCAGACAAACCATGACGCACACTGCCTGAGAGAGTAAAGACGTCAGCGTTTGAAAGAAAGGTTCCACACATCTGTGAACATCTGCATGAATTCACTTCTGCTTTGGAAAATTGTTGAAGCCTCTTGGATGTAGATAAGTAAAATGAAAAAAAGTGAAATAAAACATTTATTTGGTCCGTGACTTATTGTGGAAGGACTACAAACACACCTATCTGATGAGAGCAGAGCAGATTACTGATGAATGCTAATGAAACGGTGTGAGTGACAGCCTTTGTGCTCTTAAAGGCTGGTCAGTTTGATCTACACTGAAAAAGGTAGAGTGTAGCAGGCGGTCGTACTTCCCTCCATTTTCCTAACTCTTATGGCATTCACAAAGACATGCATACAATCTTATTGAAACGACAGTAGAAGTAGATGAACATAGTAAAGAAAATATAAAAGGCATAGTGGTCTGAATAATAAATGAGTGAGCTGGAAGCTGAATCAATGAAGTGATTTATTTCGTCATGACAAGCTGCCATATGTGTGATGATGACTGATCACGAGGGCATTTAAAAAAAAAAAAAAACTGCTCTCCCCCCTGTTGTTGAGTATTTTACCTGTGTTTGCGGAACAAACCAGCTTAACCCCCTGGGTTGCTTGAAAAAAACAAAATAAATAAACTCTGCCACAGCGAGTCATTCTTGAAAGACCAGCGCTGCCAGTGGGGATCTCATTGGTTATGGAAGTGAATGACAGCAGTAGACAGCTGAGTCTACCAGGCGTAAACAAGTGAGGGTTCACTATGAGTAGCATCACCTCATCAGTCCATGTATGAGAACTGAGGCGACCAGTCGCTGGAGTTTTGAGGAAGAAATCTTGCCTTGTTCTTACAGGATTCAAGTTACTCAAGATTCATGAGTCCTCTTTGTTGTATTTTTCATCTTTTGTTGTTTTTGTTGCATCCACCACTCACTTTCTGTTGGTGAAAGATCTGGACTGCAGGCAGGCCATTTCAACATCTGGACTCCTCTGCTATGAAGTCATAGATTTTTGGGCCTTTCCTAAAAGGGATCGTCACACCGGAGTGTGTGTTGCTCTAAATGCTATGTATACCTTTCCAGCATTGATGTTTTCTCTTCAGATTTGCAAGCCGCCAGTTGCATGAGTACTAATGCACCTCGCAGCATCGCTGATGCTGCGTTTGAGCTGAATGCTGATGTCCGTTGGTCCCCTTCCTCTTTAGGTCGCAGCAGCCACAGTTTCCAAAGTGAAGATCATATTTCAGTTAATCTGACCACAGAACAGTTTTACATTTCAGTCAATCATAAAGAAATCTTAAAGCTTTAAGCTTTGACCCAGAAAAGACAGCAGCATTTCCTGTCCATGCTGTCCTTTAACTTCTTTACATGATACAGCTTTAACTTGCATTGTTTGCAGAAGTGTTCCTGAGCCCATGAAACCGATTATTTTACAGAATCATCACTGGTATCCAATACTGATTTTTGCCCGGTACACAGAGATTCCTCCACATTCTCTGAATCTTCTCATGATAAAATACAATTTCTACATGCTTTTTTTTTTCTTTTTTTTTGCAGAATTGTGAATCATACATACTGTAAATGGCTGTTTTTTTCAGGTTAGGACACAAAAATACATTTATGAATCATAAAACACCCACATAAATTTGACAATTTGACACATTTGCCAAGATTCTTACAGAGAATTATATTTTTTTCAGAACTTGTTGTCTGCAATGAGCAAAAACAGTATATGCTTTAAGAAAACAACAGTGATCTCATGAAGAGAATAACCCTCCTGCTGTTAGAGACGGGGACAGATGAATCATGCTCTAAGTTTACAGAGCTCATAATACACACTGAACATCTTCAAGAGGAACACGCTGAGATTATTGTTAGGGTCCTCACAGTGCTCTGACTACACCTGGAAAAGCAAGATAAGTAAGAAAAGTAAGAAGTTTTATCCAGGGATAATGTGTGAATAAATTTTAAGAAACTCCACTCTATATCTGTGTTTTATTATTGTGAATTTTGACAACTTCTACATGCTAATGTATTACTTTTAGAAAAAGGCGAGATGACCAAAATGACAAACCATATACTTCCTTCCAAAAAACTATGATGACGTAAAATTGTAATTAGAAGGATCTGATAATTACTATGCATCAATCACCACATCACAATCTTAATTATTTAGTCAATTATTCATCACCATCAGTATGATTTGCCAAACTATTTTGTCCATTCCACATGTCTAAGGCTTGAGCTCCAAGTGGCTTTTCTCATTGACATAAAGCAGTTGGTAAACTGAGAGGTTTTGCCATCCGGCTCAGCTCCTTCTTCATGGCTGCAGTATATTTAAAGTGGATCACTGCAGAGATTCTGATTTTGCTTTCTGGCCACATAGCACTCAACCGTAAACTCAACTTAGCAATGGAGGCCGGAATGAAAAGACTACTTGTGAAAAGAGGTCATTTTACTTGAAATCATGTCTATGAAAATTACAAACAGGAGTGCAGAGGAGATGCAGCATTGGTCTGACACCCACAATGAATATGTCTGACTTAATCATGCACAGAGGGCAAAAAAAGCATCCCTGGCAGGGCATATTCATGAGACCCCTCATACAAAAACCTTCCAGGAACCATAAGCTTTCTCTAAGTTTACAAAATCCTTTTCCACTACATTAGCAAACTAATCAGAAATCTCAGTTTTAGCTCCTGCATGAAGGGCAAGTTCTTCCAAGCAATATAGGCCGGGAGCCAGGTCCACCCCTCAGGATGTTTTTTGCTACCTTTTTTTTCACTATTATTTCCTGTTATCCCATACATTGGGCCATCACAAGTTGATAACCTCCACCCTCAACTCGGGGCCGTTCGGCCTCAGGGGCCAAAAAAAAACCTTTTTGAGAAAAGCTTCTGGCGAAATGATGTAATTGCATATATTAGGATACTACAACTGCATAAATGTTCAGACAAGTCTGAAATTTTGCATGGTGCATCCTGACACATAGGGGACGCTATCAGATTAATATTATGGGGCTTACTTCCTTTCTATTTTCAAATATAACCCTCAGTTTATCCCAAAAGGCAAAGAAATGTGTGTCCTCCTGATCATTTTCAAACATTTTGTGATACATATCACTGCCTTATATGGATGTGAAAAACTTCCCACATTTGTAAGCTTCAATTTAAGCCCAAGATGACCTTTCTACCTAGAAGATTACACCTGCTATGACCAATGTACCTCAAATTGGAGAAAACTGAACTTTCAGCATTACCCTTCCAAATGTGATTAAGCATGTTTTCTTAAGCAATATCTTAAACAAGAGTTGAGACTTGAGTAACATACTGCTATACTTTCTTAAGTTAATTACATGAAAAGTGAATGGTTCTCTGGTCCCCAGTGGACCAGGGTATCAGGGTGCAACATGAAACAACAGATTAAGCAAGCAGGTTCAGTCACACAAAACCTGGTACCCAAATAAGAGATTTACTGAAGAACAAAATCAGGAAACAAAATGGATAACAATGACTAACAGATAGCAGTTAACAGATATAGATAGATATATAGATAACAAAGTGTGTAGTCTGTTATCAAGAAGACAACCATCAATAGAGACAACATTACTAACTATAGATACAAATTATACAGCCAAATGGAGACTCTAAAATACAGCTCAAACATAAAATAAAACAGAGTTCTTTGATTCTTAGACCGTTTTGGTGCTTATCTATGATGTAGCTTTGCTCTGCTCAGAAGAAATTGGTGATGTCTTTGTGCTGAGATCCATTTTGCTGACAATAAAAGTACAATAATGAACTGGATTTTAATCATCAGTTTCTTCCTCTTCTTCGTCCTCCTCATCATCATCGTCCATATTTGTATGGAGTTCTCTTCATCTTTTTCCTCTTCTGCCAAAACATCAACAAGGGCTTTGGGGATGATGTCACCCTCAAACCAAAGTGGTTCTAGCTTGCCAGTCTTGTGTTTATATGAAATCCGTGGTCGAGAGGGGGTGGGATCTCTGGGTAGTGCTCGTGAGCCCTCTTCCAGACGCATTCTTGGAAGTCAACTCTTCTCATGTGCTGTAAGAGGACCCTCTTCCAGGGTGGGAAGGTGGAGAGGTCAACAGTGATACCCTGTCGAAGCTCAAGGCTTGAGCCACACATTTTCTTGACTTTAATCTCTCTTGCTTCTTCAAACTTCTTGATTCGATGACTGAAACCATTGAGGTGACAGGTCAATTCTTCAACACCACTGAAGTTCTCAAGATATGATGGAAGACATCCTCCAAAGGCCTGTTTCGTAGATGCTGGTCAAGGCTTCAGGATAGAATGCAATAATGGAGTGATGTCCAAAGAGCTTCTACCTGAGATCTGATCAACACATGAAGAAACAGATGTGAGGGTGATCATTTACATGCAGCACATCCAAACCAAAATGCCTCACATCACAACAGTCAGAGTCAGAGCAAAAGACTGACATTTTTTTTCATCCTCTTGTATTAAGCCAAGTCATCAATGGTCAACATCATCTTTGACATGGGAGATAGACTTATCAACATCTACCAGCTGGCTGAAGATTACTCAGAGGAACACATTTCAGCTCTCCTGGCCTTGCACGCATTCACTGGTGCTGACAGCACATCAACATTTAAAGGCAAAGGGGAGGTGCGACCAATGAGGATTCTGAATGAGAATTCAAAGTTTAATCAGATCTTTGCTGAAGTGGGGAACTCTTGGGAGCTTGATGAGCGGCTTGATCCCAGCCTAAAACTGCCTAGCAGAGACTCTAATCAAATACTGGTTCTCCTTTCTGATGAGCTGCAGTTTCCCAAAGCCAACAGCCATTTTCCATGACACACCAAACCTTTTCTGTGGCAGAGCTTTTGATTCACCCATCCTTTGTAACTGAAAACATTTTTGCCTGTAAGAGTTTGCCCTAGAAAGCATGATGGCTTCCACTCTGCAGGATCTTTGTTTAGCCACATACTGTATATTCTCCACTACTGCATTTCTTTTCCACTCTAGCTAGTTCTGTTTGCTATCCAGCAACCAGCTGCTGTCCACAAAAACTGCATCACCAAACTGGTCTCCAGGATTTTAGGCTTCATTGCTGAATGCGGGGTAACAGTTTTTCTTTCGGTCTAATGGATCCAAATCTTTACCATGAAAGCAGTGGTATTCAGACAAGTTGATTTCAGACACAGCTGCTTCTTGACTTCTCTTGTCAAGAAGATCAATTATGAGTGAGGTAAAACAAACAAACAAACAAACAACAACATTCTTTGATGCTTTCTTCCTGTCTCATCAATGATTAGAGTCCTTTAGATATTGATATAACTCCCTCCCTCTATTCTCTAACCACTGTCTCTCTTGCTTTAACCCTTTTGGCTTGATCTTTTCTCATTCAGACATTTCACAGACTCAGGCGGGTGAAGTCCTGTGATCAAACCCAAACACCCAAACACATTGTGTCATGTCGGGTGATTGCCAGCTCATTAAGATCTCCATTCTCTTTCTGTTATTGTCTCCAGGTGAGTGGGATCAATGCATCGATGAGCAGGAAACGGGAGCAGCGTGTGTTGTTCATGGTGGTGATCATGGTGATTTGCTACCTATTGTGCTGGCTGCCATATGGGATTATGGCCCTGCTGGCCACATTTGGACCACCAGGGCTGGTCACACCTGAGGCGAGCATCATCCCCTCAGTCCTGGCCAAGACAAGCACAGTGATCAACCCAGTCATCTATGTCTTCATGAATAAACAGGTGAGAGATTGGAAGGAGCAGGAGGACTCCATATGTATATCTATATGTAGCCATGGATCTGTAAAAGTTACGCTCGCATGCATCATCCTGAGCAGTAGACCGTCCAGATATCACCAGTTGTAGAGACATGGTCCTGAAAAACAGCTTTGTTGCCTACACACAAATTATATTTGACAATAACATCAGTATCATTCCTTTTCTTGACAAACTGAAAGAAAATGGCACATTTCCAACCAGTGAATGTGAGCATTCCTGTCTTTGTCTTCGATGCTAATTTGCCAGCTGCTGCTCTGTGCACCTGCATATTTTTGCAGCATTGTTACAACTTGTTTAGCAAACTTCTAACTTGTGAAAGGTCCAACTCTAGCCAAAATAAGCCTGTGCACAACCCCACATGAAATGTGAAATTATTCTTTTTGCACTTCAGGTCCCTGCAAATCAAAAAAATGTTTGTTTGTTTTGTTGAAATTTTACATTAGTATAGAGTAGTTGGCACAGAAAATGAGTTTTCAAAGCTCTCATGCTGTGGAAGAAGAGACAAGAGTATATGTATCTGTCACAAATGGAAGGGAACAGACACATTTCTTTTTTCCTTTTTGCTGTCAACAAGAGAGTGCGGACCCTGCTCATGTTTTTATGGCTGTAGAGACAGGAGACAGGATGAATGCCAAAAACCAGAAGGGGTTTGGAAATGAACTTCAACATCAGACGTGCTGTATCAGTGATTCCTCACACCGTGACTCCAGTGGCACCCATGTAGAGAACAACATCTGATTATAAACCAGCACATACATGCTAAATAATGAACCACAAGAGGAACTCAAAGCCTTTGTCTCCAAATTATTAATCACAGCAGACTTTAAAAGCAGTGACATATTTCCCATGCATCTCTTGCTTGTTTTTGTCATTTAATTAAATTGAACGCCCACTGGTAACACACTCGCTTTTGTTTAATCATTTAGCTGAAGCATTTGTATTTAGCTGTTTCAGGGTCCAGCCAAGACAGAGTTTAGATCCTTAAACAATGGATGAAATGAATCCAAAATTCTTCTTCCTGAAAATTAGATTAGACTATTTCCAGCAAAGGTCTTTAGTGAATATAAATCAGGTTTACTGACCCACATAAAGGGCAGTATTTTTTTTTTTCATGGATAATTCCATTTACTTTTAATTTGACCTCATGTCTTAATGTATCCCATCGTCACGATCGATCGTGGTAAAGTTGTGAACATACTGTATGTACTTACAGACACAGCCTTATGAGTTCATAACAGATTTGTTTGAACTGCTATCAATTAAAAATCTGCTGTATTGATAAATGGAAGATTATGGGTTTGAAATATCTTTTACCCTCATATA